>JXCR01103077.1:14006-64826 GCA_002079205.1 Phalaenopsis hybrid cultivar
TTCTTTCTGTGTAGTAACAGGCCTATTTTCTTCATTTGTAAATTTAGTTTAATCCTCTTCGGTCTTATGATTCCTTGATTTTGCAGGCCTTGCAGGGGCAATCTTTGCGAATTGCAGTTATTCAATCTATATATTACTACTGGAAATCAAAGGTGCACAGCTTTGCAAAAAAATAAATGTTTTGGTTTTACATGTATATCATCTACTGCAATCTTCTTTATTATGTTATATAGCTAAGTAGGCCTTAACATCAGACAGAAAGTTGCATTTACTCTGGTTTTTTGTACTGATTTCTTCAAGGCCATTGTTGATGTTTTTAGAATATTTTCTTATTGATGTCTCGTTAATTTTTGTCAGCGGGAACGTTGGCAGAAACCATTATTAAGGCGATTACAGGTTAGTTCTGTTGTATTCTGAACCTTATAGAAACATTTATTTTTCATATTTATATACATTTAGGCGCAATACACTTCTGCTTTAATAAAATCTGAAGTGCCGTTGTTTTATGCTATGTATTAGATAGCACTATTTCATCTAGTATTTTGGTCTTGCACTGCTATATGTACAATTTAATGGCACTCGATAATGCAGTTGTTTTGATCCGTAATAGATTTCTGAATGCTGAATGGAGTTTCAGATCTGTTGTTAGCTCTTGTTAATGTCATGGATAATATTATATGCCATACTAAGTTGAGCCCAAATGGCCAAATATTTTATTAAGAAATATCTTGTAATGATCATTTTTTCATAGAATTCTTGTTTTATATTTTTTTTCTTATTAGTTATAGCGCATTAGCATGGTTTGATTCCTAGCATTGAATGCAAAAGATGACCCGAAGATAACAAGCATGGAACTTAAAAATTTTGTTGGGAAAATTGTATATAGCTTAAAGTTCAATCATATTGTACTTGATTTTATATTTCTATCCATTTTCTATTTTTGTAAATATATAGTTTTCAAATGTATGACTACACTTCCACCACCAAAATAGTACCATCATATCTAAACTTATAAATTGGCCCACTTTGGCAGTGTAATTAGTCATTTATTTTAAATTTCATTAACTGTGAAGCCCTATTTGTCTTGAAAAAGGAAATCAACAACAACAACATGAAGAAGCCTTTATCCCACTTAAGTGGGGTCGGCTACATGAATCCTTTTTCTCCACAGCATCCTATTGAGTGTCATATGTGTTACGACATTGGTAAAAATTCAACCTCACTGGTCCCAAGCTGAGAGCAGCAGCATGAAGTACCTTACTACTCATGTTTGACCCATGCAACTGTAATAGTATTTTAAAATTCTAATTAGTTTATGCTAAAAGCGAGATTAAAAGTCTCTTCCTCCATCGGCTTGGTCAAGCCTCTGGAGAATACCATGCTGCACAATAAAGCCGACTTTTATAGGCTTGGTCATGCCGCTTGAGCTCAATGCCATACTTGTAGATTGGGGTTTTTCATAATTCAACAATTCCCACTCTTGCTGCGCCTCTCCATTGTTGAACAGAATATTTACACTGCAAGGAAATAATTTTGTGGTTTCGTGCTGTCAATTCTCTCACAACTGAAGCATGCACAACATAGAAGCAAGTAATATAGGGATAAGGAGTTGCTTTTCAGCATTTTGAATTGTAAACCTTCATCTGTACTTTTTATGCGTTCTGCTGTTTGTTGAGATATGACATTTATTATTATTTTTTTTTCATAACATGTCTTTTCTTAAACTTACAGCATTGTGATGTTATTTTAGCAGTCTAACAGTTTTTTTCCTGCTTTTGCAGCCTCCTCCACCGGTTAATGATACAAATCCTTATAATGTTTTTAGACCAAGGGAGAAAGCCCATCGTCTTCACACCAGGAGGGTGGGTACAAGATGTAGTTTAACATTCAAAACGTTTATACATGAGCATGTGGTGGTTTAATTATTCACAGAAATCACCAATAGGTACACCGCAAAGCGTTTACTTTTTTGTTTCATTTTTTTCTTTTCCTTTTAATTCAGATGCAAAGGCGGGAGAACAATGTTCAGTCCTTTGAGAAACTGCGTCAGGTACATAGTACATTTTCTTGCAACTCATGCTAAGAGTAGTTAAAATTGTCATAGTTTGACTCGTGATTGTAATATTGGTATTCACCCGAATGCATTTGAGGCTCTTTTGTTGTTCAGATCAGTCCTCATCATCTTTCATTGTTTTTATTCTTTTATATCATAGCCACCCTAGCCTAGTTTTAAAGTGATACCACCCCGAAGACCTCCACGAGGCCGTCTTTGTTTAATCAAGATGAAGAGTTTTGAATCGTTGTATCTCATCCTTGGATTCTACCAAATGTCTTTTCAATTTATTTTTTCCCCTTAATATTGAATTTCTGAAGTGATTTTTGTTTGAATCTTTAATTAATATTAATTTGACTATGATTTTTACTAGTATTAACCTAATTTTCTACAGACTAATTCTTATGAGCAAGAGCTTTAAACTCAAGAATTCTATTATGTTCAAATATACCATGGTGGCTAAAACTGTTTTAATTTGTTAGGTTATTGTGTTAATGACGTAGGCGCTCGGTGTAGCGCCAGAATTGGGGCGCAGAACAGTGTCCCGAGCGGGGTGTCTCGAAACAATGGGGCTGCTCGAAGCTTCGCATGACACAGGAATCCCGTGAAATCGCGGGATAGATCGCTGCGGGATCACAGAGCAACAAGAGAAGGATCGCGAACCCACGCGCAAGAACAGGGCTGATCGAGAATCTTCATGATCCAGAGTTACTTCATACACCTTCCACACTCGTCTTCTTCTAGAAAGGCTTTTCTTCTGGATTCTTCTTACCTCTCCACTCTCCTTCCTCTTATGTAGAACTAGGAGGCTATAAATAGTTGTCTTCGGTCCGTGTGGGGGACAAGTTTTAGCAGAGTTGTCTTCCAGTCTTCGGTGTGGAGACCCTTCCCTCTTATTAGGGTTGTAACGACAATATGTGGTGCTTCAACTGTATCCTGCTCCGAGATGGTGCTTTAAACTTCCAACTACTTCGCTAATACTCACTAATCCCTTTTCCCTAACACTCCACTAACCACCTACCACCCCCATAGTCCTCCACCACTCTATCGCCACCCCTACTTCCTCCACGATCTCGTCATTCAATCCACCTACAACCAACCACACACAATCACCTACCTACCTAACGGCTGCTCACCCCACCAACGCCGCTACTACCTTCGAATCTCTTCCTATAGCTCTAGCTAGGGCTCGTCTACTATTGTATTTTCCTTTTGTTGAGCCATGGTGTACCATTATTTTTATATTGATTAAAGTTTATTTTTTGTATTACCCCACATCTCAACTAGTTACAGTTCATTTGGTATCAGAGCTAGCTCAATTATAGTCCTATTCTAGGGTTTCGAAGCCTTCGCCTCTGCTTGATTCACCTTTCATCAAGTTTTATTCTTCCAATTCCCAACTCTAGCCACACCACTATGAAGGGATATATCAGGCTCTACTTAGGAAGAAATCCAACGTGAAATTCATCGTCTGCAACAGAGACTAACCGAATTAGATGTAGGGAACCAGGAAGAGATTACCTGCCACTGTGATCGAGAGAGTCGTAGGAAAGTCAGGGATGGAGATCTTAATCCGTTCCACAGAGAAGATCACAGCGATGAAGAATATTGGCCGCGCCTTATTGGTATCTAGTAGCAAAGGAGGTCGAGAGAAGAGGCCTCTTATGGAGGTCAGAGGGACTTTGGCATCAAGATGGACCTCCCAGAGTTCAAGGGAAGCATGGACCCCGATGAATTTATCGACTTTTTGCAAACAGTCAAACAAATCGTCGAATATAAAGACTTATTAGAGGACAAGCGAGTCAAGTTAGTTGTAATTAAACTAAAGAAGAATGTCTGCTTGTGGTGGGAGAATCTACGAAGGTAGAGGAGGAGAGAAGAAAGTGAAAAGATAACTAAGTGGGAAAAAATGAAGAAGGCAGTGAAGAAAAAATACCTCCCACTGCAGTATCACCAGGACATGTTCTTAATACTCCACAACTTGCAACAATGAGATCTATTAGTCGAGGAGTTCACGACCCAGTCGACCGCTTGCTGCTAAAGAGTGAGCTGACAAATCAAGAGCACACAATCATCAGATATCTCGAAGGCCTATGACCCGCCATTAGCAATGTGATATGGTTACAACCATACTGGACGTTGGAGGATGTCCATACACTAGCTTTGAAGGTGGAGAGACAACAAAAACAAAACAATAATAGTCATCTCGTTCAGACCACCACCTTCAACTAAGCAATCACATGCAACTGCTACACTTGACAAGGGTACCTCTGGAGGAAATAACAGAATTGGACAAGGGACTGACAGAGCATATCAGAGCGGAAAGAAAGCAGAGGATGGTAGTTCCTCCAACACAGTGCCAGCCGGAAAGTGTTTCCGGTGCCATGGCTACTATCACATTGCCTCCAGCTGCCCAACAAGTCGCGTCGTCACCCTTACAAATCAAGGCGCTATCGAGGAAGTCGATGAGGAATCAGAGGAGAGCCCAGAAGAAGAGCTTCAACTCCACGGAGACAAACAAGAAGCACTAGTCGTTTGACGAATACTACCGCTGAGCCATGCGAGACCAATCCTCGATAAGACAACATTTTTCGCACCAAGTGCACCGTCATGGTGAAGGTTTGCAGCCTGATCATCAACAGTGGCAGTCGCGATAACGTGGTATTCACCCTCATGGTTAAAATGTTGGGATTGGATACCAGAAGCTTCCCCAGTCATATTCCCTTACCTGGTTGAGAAAAGGGAATGAGATAAGTGTAGATCAACATTGCATAGTTGATTTCTCCATTGGAGACCAGCTACACGAACAAATATGGTGCGAAGTAGCTCTTATGTGCGCCTGCTATATTCTATTAGGTAGGCTTTGGCAATTTGATTGCAAAACTCAACACGACAGGCTTAAAAATTCTTATTCATTCAAGAAGGATAAAAAACATATATTTTTACTACCTGCGTAGGATGCCAAAAGGCGGAAGCGATACCAAGGCAGCATTAGCTCCTTGTATCACATTCCTGTATTCGGTTAGAAATGCCCCTGTAACACTAGAAGGAATCAATGAAGAAAGAGATGTACCATCAACACTGCAACCATTGATACAAGACTTTCAGGATATTTTGACTGACAACTTACGAAAGGGATTATCACCACCAAGAGACATTCAACACCCCATCGACCTTATATCGAGATCCATATTGCCAAACTGATTAGCCTACAGATTAAGACCTGTGGAGTACGAAGAACTAAAATAGCAAGTGCAACCTCATTACAAGGGGGCTAGTCAGAGAAAGTACCAACCCTTATGCAGTCCCGACCCTGATGATCCCCAAAAAGAATGAATCGTGGAGAATGTGCATTGACAGCCAAGCTATCAACAAGATTACCATTAAGTGCAGATTTCCTATACCCCGCTTGGATGATCTTTTAAACCAGCTTCATGAAGCCACTATCTTCTCCAAGACATTCTTGTGCAACAGATATCAACAAATACAGATGTGCCCAGGGGACAAGTGAAAGACCGCCTTCAAGGCGCGGGATGGACTTTATGTGTGGACCATTATGCCTTTCGATCTGTCGAACACACCTATCAATTTCATGTGGCTAATAAACCAGATATTCCGACCTCACATTAGAATGTTTGTCGTCTATTTTGACGACATTTTAGTATACAACTGGTCAGAGAAAGATCCCTTAGATTGTTTGAAGGCAGTATTCGAGGTACTTCGAGTCGAGCAACTATATGCCTATCCGAAGAAATGTCACTTAATGACAAACCAAGTATGTTTTATGGGTTATCTTGTTTAGTGTAGGCATTCAGATGGATCCTGTAAAAATAGAAGCCATTGTCAGCTGGGCCACACCAAAATCATTCATCGAGCTGAGGCAATTCTTGTGGCTTGTGTAGTTCTATTGAAATTTTATCAGAAAATTCAGCACTATCACCTCGCCTCTGATTGAACTTTTGAAACGGAAGAAATTTACTTGGACAACAACAGCCCAAGGCAGCTTTGTCATACTTAAAGAAAAGGTGACTCAGGCCTCCGTGCTAGCACTACCTTCAACCAATTTTTTGAGGTAGAATGTGACGCCTTCTCGTGCGAATCAGAGCAATACTAAGCCAAGGAGGGAATCCCATCGCTTTCTTCAGTGAAAATTGAACGAGTTCAGCAGGAAATACTCGATTTATGAAAAGGAATACTACACCATCATAAGAATTCTGGAACACTGGAGTCATTACCTATTGACAAACAAGTTTGCACTATTTTCATATCACGAGGCTCTAAAATTCCTCACAGCCAGAGCAAACAAAAGGGACGACATGCCACCTGGGTGTAATTTCTAGCATCTTTCTAGTTCGTGCTGAAACAGAAGGTGGGAAGTCAGAACCGTGTAGCAGATGCACGTAGTCATTGACACCTATTGATCACGTCCATACAGGCGCTAGTTGTGGCCTTCGAGGTTATTAAAGATCTATTTATGAAACATATGAAGATTTTGAGAACATATGGGAGCAATGTCAAGAAAAGCCAGTAGGGCAATATACTGTACAGATGAATATCAGTTTCACCAAGGTCAGTTGTGCATTCCTTGGTGTTCAATAAGGGAAGCTAGTGTTTAGGAAGGCCACAATAGAGGACTAATAGGTCATTTCGGCAAGGACAAGACTCTCGCACTCGTAAGAGAACATTTTTTCTGGCCAAAACTAACAAAAGATGTCGAACAACATGTTAAACAATGCAAGATTTGTCATCTGACAAAGACCAGAGCTCAAAACACATGATTATACACGCTTCCAGTACCGAGGCACCAATGGTGGATGTCAGCTTGGATTTCGTGCTAGGACTTACAAGAACTCAAAGAAGCAAGGATTCTGTAATGATAATAGCAGACAAATTCTCCAAGATAACCCACTTTGTGCCCTATCTCCGGACACTAGACGTCTCTCATATCGCCGATCTATACTTCAGGGAGATTTTAAAATTGCGTGGGATTCCCAAAACTATCACCTCCGATAGAGAGTCAAATTTCCAAGCCACTTATGAAGGACACTATGGGGAAAGCTTGGCACTAAACTTCAATTTAGCTTGACAGTACATCCACAAATAGACGGACAAACAGAGGTAGTGAACTGAAGCCTCGGTAATCTCCTGTGGTTTTTGTGGGGAAAAAACATAACACACTAAGATCTCATCCTATAGTCCAATCTGAATTTGCCTATAACCGATTCATCAACCAAACTACAAGGAGAACTTCCTTCGAGATTGTGTATAGGCGCAATCCGCACACGCCATTTGAATTGATACCGCCCCTCCATCTTTAGAAATTAGCAAGGATACCACAAAACAAGTACACGAGATCCAGACGCTCCACGAAGTTAGTAAGGAAATTGCTAAGAAGAATTGAAAGTACTAGACACAGATAAATAAATCAAGGAAGAAAGTAACGTTTTAGAAAGGTGACCTCGTATGGATCCAGATAAAAAAAGTGAGATTTCCCGCAGGATCATACGGTAAGCTTAAACTGAGAGCAGATGGAACTTTTAAAGTAGTTCAAAAATTGAACAACAACACTTATAAGATTGATCTGCCTGGGGAATACAACATTTCAGTAATGTTCAGCGTTGACGACTTGACACCATACTTTGAAGAGCCTGGAGCTTTGATAAACGAGGTCAAAGCCTCTCCAACCTTGGGAGACTGACGCAAGCACTCGTTTAGCGCTCAAATTAGGGCGCAAAATAACGCCCGAGCGGGGCGCCTAAAAACAGCAGGGCCGAAGCCCCACAACACTGCGCGAAACCGCGCTAAGCTTCGTGATATGCGGGAATCCCGCGAATTCGCAGGTAGCGGGACGACTTGTTGCAAGATAGCAAAACAACAAGAGAATGATCGCAAATCTGTTCGCAGGAACAAGGCTGATCGCGAATCTTCATGATCCAGGGCTACTGCATGCACCTTCGACACTTGTCTTCTTCTAGAAAGGCTTTTCTTATGGATTCTTCTTACCTCCCCACTCTTCTTCCTCTTGTGTAGAACTAGGAGGCTATAAATAGATCCCACGGTGTGTGTGGGGCACAAGTTCTAGTAGAGTTATTTTCTAGTTTTTTGTGTGGAGTCCCTTCCCTCTTGTTAGGGCTGTAATCGACGACAGGTAGTGCTTCGGCTGTATCCTGATTTTAGATGTTGTAAACTCCTTCACTAATACTCACTAATCCCTTTTCCCTACCACTACACTAGCCACCTACCACCCCCACATTCCACCACCACTCTATCAACACACCTACTTCCTCCACGATCTCGCCATCCAATCCACGTACAACCACACACAATCACCTACCTACCTAATGGCCGCTCACCCCGCTAACACCACTACCACCTTTGAATCTCTTCCTATAGCTCTAGCTAGGGCTTCGTCTATTATTGCATTTTTCTTTTGTTGAGTCATGTTGTACCACTACTTTTATATTAATGAAAGTTTACTTTTTGTATTACACCACATCTCAACTAGTTTCGATATCAGTTAATATGAACTTCTCCCATATTTTGAATAAAATTGAGAAGTTTTGAGGAGGGATGTGCTGTCTTTTTTTATTATTTAGATGGATTGGTTAGTGTCGCATATTTATTATTTGATAAGCATGACCATGATTAGCTAATGTATTAAATAAGGTTCTGGAATGGCAGTTTTTAGAAGGAGTAGGTTTGGATGTGCTCCAGGTAATTGTTCTAGATTTGTTATGCTTTAACAGGGCAGTTTTTTTTTTTCTTATGTTATTCATAGTGAAAATTCTACCATGTACTTTTAATCTATTTCTTGATGCATGCTAAAAGGACAAGAGGGTGTACCAGTGAGTCTTCGTGCACTGGGATGTGAAGGGGTTTCATGGTGTAGTTTATTCTTTATTGTCATCTGTAATATTTAACTTTCTTTTATATTTAATTAGCGGATTTGAGTTCTCTCATCCAATTTTTTAGTTGTTTGATTGTCCTGATACTTTAATGAAGTGCAAATTACTATATAGTTGTGTTATTTGCAGCATGTATCCAAATGGGTGAGTTCTGGCTTGCTTTTAGCAACTTTTAGTCTAAGAATAGTCTTTTTTTAAATGTAATCCTTATCTCATATCTCTATTTTCTGATGTTTGGTCATATTTCAGGTTAGACGTAACTTGGGACAGGCAAAAACAGTGCTGGAGGCTTTGATTAAGGTTCGTTAGGGTAAAAAGTTAAATTTCTATGAAGAAATTATGTTCGTGATTCTGATTCTGTTGTTATGAATAAGTTAAATATTATGAATTTCATTATAGAGAGAAGAAACCAAGCGACTACTTATGGAGAGTAACGTCAGTCTTCAGCGGATTCAGATGAAATATAAGGTACTTAGATCCAGTCTTTATCAATTTTCTCATTGTGCTATGTCTTGAATCAAATCAGCCTGGTTGACTACTCTCAACAGTTCATGCGGTTTTTATAATTGAATAGTTATCGCCTGATAAATTAAAAGGCTTGCCACAATGAATTAGCCCCTTTTTTTCCAGAATTTTGCAAGTGATCCTGTTCTTGTTTGTGCTCTTTTCAAAATGACATGAGAATTATGTTCTACACCACACATCTTGCCTAAGTTACTTTCCAAATAATTCTTTGTGCATTTGCACATGCAATTGTACGAAACCTTGGTATCTTATATTTTTTGAGCGATCATCTTGGTTTGGTACACTGAAGTTCACTTAGTATCACAATTGGGTACCCTTTGCGTGGAACATTGCATAAACACAAGATTTGGTCAGCCTCATAAAAGAAGGACAAAGATACATATGAATAAATAAGTAATGGAAAAAAATTATCATCATTAGTTTTATTCAAAATATTTGATGGTTTTTATTTGTCCATTCATTGATGTTGAGTGCTTTGTAAGATCTAAAACCTTTTTTGTGACTGTCATTTTGCAAAAGTTCCATTCAAGTTACTTCAATTCCTTGTCTTTTATCTCCCAAACTATGTCATAAATTTTTTCTAGTTACCTTATTATTATTTTTTCTCTCTCTGCGCATTCATAAAATATTTAAATCTATTTTTCATCGCTTTATCTTCAATGGATGCTATAACCTATCCCTTTTATATGATAACCTTTTTAATTGCTCTTTTGTATTTTTGGCACTCCTATTAATATCACACACACACACACAACACACACACAACACACACACAACACACACAAACATACACACATACGCTGTTGTGCTATGTTATTCATGATAAATGGTATTTGGTTTAATGTTATTTCTCACATTGAGATAATTTGAGTGATATTATTAGTTAACCTTAAGCTAATGTAAGTAGCTGTCAAATTGTATGCATAAATTTATAACTTAAAAAAGGGAGTATAATAGATAAATTTTTATCTCTTTACTTATTCTAAATGACTATTTATATTTTAACTAGATGATATTAAGCCAAAACTATTTAATTGAAATTAAATAGTGTTATTTCAATAACAATGTTATCTAAATAATATTGGACCAAATACACCCTAAGATTAAAATGATATTAGGTACTTTAGGAGTGTGTACCATTTTCAGTTTATATAGAGAGGACATAATGGAGAAAAAGGATTCATGTAGCCTACCCCCATTTAGTGGCATAAAGGCTTCTTGTTGTTGTATAGAGAAGACATAATGGGTTGCTGGAGAATGATGGATGAGAGGCAATAAGAAAGGGATGAGGATTGGCAGCGAAAGAAAACTAATGAAAGACAATGAGTGAGAGGGGGTGATGGGTAATGCATTAGTGTTTAATATAGGTGTTTGGTCGTTGAGAACTTCCCAAAGGAAGAGAGAATCATCAAGGTAAGAGGAAAACATATAAGAGGCATGGAAGGAGATGTCGGTAGGAAAAGCAATGAGACATAGCAACATAGGTAAATAAAGTATAACTAGAGAGGTTTGTGAGACACTTGGGCATTTTGATCATGAGATTGAAAGATTTAATCAAATATGAGCTAACAGAAGAATATAAAAAATCCAAGAGGACCTATAGATTTAAAGTGGATGTCTGCCTAAGAGAATAATTTTAAGTTGATCTTAGCTAACCAAAGATTTAATTCTTTATCAGTACATTATAATCACCTCTTAGGGGGTTTAAGCCATTGAGGGATTTGCGGACTTGGTAATACTCCATAATTGTTAATGGCAAATAGTTCACCGTAGCGCAAATTTCCCATCACAATGCTTAGCTAATGATGTTACTCTTGCCATTTTAATCATGGCAAAAAATCAGAAAATTTTCCTTCATTAAAAATGTAAAGAATTATTAAAGAATATCAATTTGATAGAGAAACTATCATGATATTGACAATAACAAAAGTGATGCTCTCAACATCTCAACCTCTTGATGTTTCATCTTTAATTTGTCTCTATCATAAATGTTGTCATTGATGTCTAGCATAGTTTGTAATTAATTAATATTAACAATATTGTGCCAGTAACTATTTTCTCATGGCTTATTGATTGGTTGTTTGTATGGGTTGTTTTTTTGTTTATCTTTGCATTGACATGACATGATTGCAACAAATGTGTATCAAATATATAAGAAAATTTGATAGCTTTGCTATTTTTTTAAGTTTATGTGGGTTTCAATTTTATGAGATTTTTGCTTTCTAAAAATTATTAAATTTATTGAGTGCGTTTTACATAAATCACACAGATAAAAGGTCAATAGTGGCTTTTTTTGGAATGAATTGTTGTGATTTTCATTTGTTGTTGGCCAATAGAAGATAAAAGCTTCTAGTAGTCTAAAGAATGTAGTGGATGAACAAGTATTTTCTCTCTTATATGTTCTAGAGATCTCTCTTAATAGATATAAGACTTCTCAGTAGCATTAGCTTTATATATCTTACATGCATGAGAATTCTAAAGAATGTAGGGGATGAACAAGTATTTCCTCTCTTTTATGTTCTAGAGATCTATCCTAAAATAGAATAAGACTTGTCAGTAGCATTTGCTTTACATATATTACATGCATTGGCCGGCACATTCAAGTGATGCTACAAACTAACCATTTGGCCTACGACAGAGTGTGAAACAAATTAGGATCAGTGTGTCTTGTTTGAATTGTGGCGGCTGTTTTGTTCATTGTTGGATATTTCGATGTTGAAGGCGAGACATTTTGGAAAAATGTTGTGGTTTACAACTTGTTCTGTTCGAAGCTGAAGATGTTGAAGATGGAAGACTGAAATGTGAGGAGGGATGACGTGCTAATATATATATATATATAAGTTATGATTTACAACTTGTTCTATTCGATGCCGGAGATGTTGATGATGGAAGACTGAGATGCGAAAGAGGATGACGTGCTATGAAGAAGATGGGTTGCATCTTCAACATCCCCGACTTTGAACAAAACAAGTTATAAACCACAACTTATATATATATATATATATATATATANATATATATATATACATATATATATAGATACATACATACATATATACATATATATATAGATACATACATACATATATACATATATATATATATACACATACATACACACACACACACACACACACACACACACGCTGTTGTGCTATGTTATTCATGATAAATGGTGTTTGGTTTGATGTTTTTTCTCACATTGAGATAATTTGAGTGATATTATTAGTTAACCTTAAGCTAATGTAAGTAGCTGTCAAATTGTATGCATAAATTTATAACTTAAAAAAGGGAGTATAATAGATAAATTTTTATCTCTTTACTTATTCTAAATGACTATTTATATTTTAACTAGATGATATTAAGCCAAAACTATTTAATTGAAATTAAATAGTGTTATTTCAATAACAATGTTATCTAAATAATATTGGACCAAATACACCCTAAGATTAAAATGATATTAGGTACTTTAGGAGTGTGTACCATTGCAATTTATATAGAGAGAACATAATGGAGAAAAAGGATTCATGCAGCCTAGCCCACTTAGTGGCATAAAGGCTTCTTGTTGTTGTATAGAGAAGACATAATGGGTTACTGGAGAATGATGGATGAGAGGCAATAAGAAAGGGATGAGGATTGGCAGCGAAAGAAAAGTAATGAAAGACAATGAGTGAGAGGGGGTGATGGGTAATGCATTAATGTTTAATATAGGTGTTTAGTCGTCGAGAACTTCTCAAAGGAAGAGAGAATGATCAAGGTAAGAGGAAAACATATAATAGACATGGAAGGAGCTGTCGGTAGGAAAAGCAACGAGACATAGTAACATTGGCAAATAAAGTATAACTAGAGAGGTTTGTGAGACACTTGGGCATTTTGATCATGAGATTGAAAGATTTAGTCAAATATGAGCTAACAGAAGAATATCAAAAATCCAAGAGGGCCTATAGATTTAAAGTGGATGTCTGCCTAAGAGAATAATTTTAAGTTCATCTTAGCTAACCAAAGATTTAATTCTCTATCAAGTACATCATAATCACCTCTTAGGGGGTTTAAGCCATTGAGGGATTTGCGGACTTGGTCATACTCCATAATTGCTAATGGCAAATAGTGCACCATAGCGCAAATTTCCCATCACAATGCTTAGCTAATGATGTTACTCTTGCCATTTTAATCATGGCAAAAAATCAGAAAATTTTCCTTCATTAAAAATGTAAAGAATTATTAAAGAATATCAATTTGATAGAGAAACTATCATGATAATGAAAATAACAAAAGTGATGCTATCAACATCTCAACCTCTTGATGTTTCATCTTTAATTTGTCTCTATCATAAATGTCGTCATTGATGTCTATCAAAGTTTGTAATTAATTAATATTAACAATATTGTGCCATTAACTATTTTCTCATGGCTTTTTGATTGGTTGTTTGTATGGGTTGTTTTTTGTTAATCTTTGCATTGACATGGCATGATTGCAACAAATATGTATCAAATATATAAGAAAATTTGATAGCTTTGCTATTTTTTTAGGTTTATGTGGATTTCAATTTTATGAGTTTTTTGCTTACTAAAAATTGTTAACTTTATTGATAGTGCGTTTTACATAAATCACACAGATAAAAGGTCAACAGTGGCTTTTTTTGGAATGAATTGTTGTGATTATCATATGTCGTTGGCCAATAGAAGATAAAAGTCATCTAGTATTCTAAAGAATGTAGTGGATGAACAAGTATTTTCTCTCTTATATGTTCTAGAGATCTCTCTTAATAGATATAAGACTTGTCAGTAGCATTAGCTTTATATATGTTACATGCATCAGAATTCTAAAGACTGTAGGGGATGAACAAGTATTTCCTCTCTTTAATGTTCTAGAGATCTATCCTAAAATAGATATAAGAATTGTCAGTAGCATTTGCTTTACATATATTACATGCATTGGCCGGCACATTCTAGTGATGCTACAAACTAACCATTTGGCCTACGACAGAGTGCGAAACAAAATGGGATCAGTGTGTCTTGTTTGAATTGTGGCGGCTGTTTTGTTCATTATTGGATATTTCGATGTTGAAGGCAAGACATTTTGGAAAAATGTTGTGGTTTACAACTTGTTTTGTTCGAAGTCGAAGATGTTGAAGATGGAAGACTGAGATGTGAGAGGGGATGACATGCTAATATATAAGTTATGATTTACAACTTGTTCTGTTTGAAGCCGGAGATGTTGAAGATGGAAGACTGAGATGCGAAAGGGGATGACGTGCTATGAAGAATATGGGTTGCATCTTGCATCTTCAGCATCTCCGGCTTTGAACAGATCAAGTTGTAAACCATTACTTATATATATATAATTTGTGGTTTACAATTTGTTCCGTTCGAAGTCAGAGATGTTGAAGATGGAAAGCTGAGATGCGATAGGGGATGACGTGCTATGAAGAAGATGGTTTGCATCTTGGAGTTGTAGATGGATTTAGGACTAGATGTATGCTTTTGTAAACTTTATNTAATTTGTGGTTTACAATTTGTTCCGTTCGAAGTCAGAGATGTTTAAGATGGACAACTGAGATGCGATAGGGGATGACGTGCCATGAAGAAGATGGTTTGCATCTTGGAGTTGTAGATGGATTTAGGACTAGATGTATGCTTTTGTAAACTTTATTTAGGATAAAATAAAACTAATAAGTAATATATATATATATATATATATATATTTAGAAAGCCCAAACAGTCTAATATATTAATCAGAAAGAAAGATACAGATACAATGTGTTGGAGAGCCCAAACATGACACCCTGCCAACACCAAAACCATAAGGGGTTCCAAAACTAGAAAATACAGAAAAGTAGGTTAGAGACATAAAGAAAAAGTCTAAAAATGTTGAAATACATAGTATCAGGTGGTTAGAGAGCAACTCAATTTGGTCTTGCCTCTGCCTCTGGTTCTAGGGAAGGAGCAAGCTAATAAGTCGGTAAGATGATTGCCATTGCCATTAATAACCAATGTATCATCCAAATGTTCCCGAACTGGAGTCGGCCTCTATTCTTTTTCTTCCTCCTGGAATAGACCTGTCATTTCTCTTCCGAGGATTGGCTCACCTGATCTTGTTCTAAAGTGCGTTGGAGATGTGCAGATTGTTGAACATTAGAAGCAACTACATGTTGTACCGGTTGATCTATTATTGGATCAAAAGAGCCCTCTCGTGTTTCTTGACATGTATGTGAGTCTTCTTCAATAACAGTGGGTGGTATAAGCACAACTGGATCTGTAGTTATAGTATGTTCTTCTTCAAGAACTGCGGTGTTGGGAAGAGGATCGGGTTGTATCTTCTCAACAGGGATAATAGGTGGTTGTTCTTTAGCAATATTCCTCCTTAGATGAGGATGCAAACGATAGTAAATAGTATAACAATTGTCAAATATACTACAATGAGAGCAATAATGAGGGTGTGATTCGATTTCAACATTTTGTCAATTCCACGTTGTGAGTGGTTCCAATCCACACCTCATCCAGAGCTGGTTGAGTGATATTCCTCTCAACTAACACACAAGCCACAGAGTGTTTGGTGACAGCAAGCGTAGGACTATCTACCCTGAGAGACTTACCGTAAGCAGTTGCTAAGAAGTAGAGAATTTTCAAGTTGAACATATGTAAGTTTAACCCCGAGAATTTAATCCAGACTGGAATGATAGGGGACTCTGCTTTTGGGTCGAAATCAACAATCCATTTCAGAATTTTCATATAACGGTTGCCGATCTTGATAACTTTCCGAGAAAAGATGCGAGTGTAATCGACATCATGAGACAACTGAATCAGTATGTGCCAACCGTCAAGTCAACCATTATTCCAACTGCCCAATAGCTTCATAGCCTCAAAATCTTTCCGAATGATCCTCAGTTTTGGGTGACCATACAGAAATTTCCCCACTATAGCAAAGCGCCAGGAGGACGTGAGAGTACTGGTTTCAACCTCTGTAAGAATAAGAGCAGACTTCCCATTTTTTTCCCTAATTTTTTTATGGTGTGATTGCCACCACCTTCAAGAGCATCGTGAAAAGGTTGAGGAACATTGCAGGACTTGACAATATGAAAATCAGACTTTGAACCTGAAAGAAAAGCAAGAGTAATTATGTATAAGAGTTTGAAAGATAATGTTGTAAAAATTAATAGAGTTGGTGATAGAATTATAGCCCTTAAGTTTATCATTAATACTAAGATTTTTTAATATTATAAGTGCTTCTGATCCTCAAGAAAAGTTAGATATAGGGTCTAAAGATAAATTTTGGAATGACTTAGAAGACTTAATTTAAATGATACCTCTTGAAGAAAAAAAATTTATTGGAGGAGATTTAAATGGACATGTCGGTAGAGTGATAGAAGATTTCAAAAATATTCATGATGGCTACGGTTTTCGAGTAATGAATGAAGAAGATAGAGCTATTTTAGATTTTACTTTAGCGTATGATTTTGTTATTACTAATACTTTATTCAAGNCAGAAAGAAAGATACAGATACAATGTGTTGGAGGGCCCAAACACGGCACCCTGCCAACACCAAAACCACAAGGGTTTCCAAAACTAGAAAATACAGAAAAGTACATTAGAGACATAAAGAAAAAATCTAAAAATGTTGAAATACATAGTACCAATGGCTATATAGCAACCCAGTTTGGTTTTTCCTCTGCCTCTGGTTTTAGGGAAGGAGCAAGCTAATAAGTTGATAAGATGATTGCCATTGTCAGTAGTAACCAATGTATCATCCAAAATGTTCCCGAGCTGGAGTCGGCCTCCATTCTTTTTCTTTCTCCTGGAATAGACCTGTCATTCCTCCTCCGAGGATTGGCTTACTTGATCTTGTTCTAAAGTGTGCTAGAGATGTGCAGATTGTTGAACATTAGAAGC
This sequence comes from Phalaenopsis hybrid cultivar, assembly GCA_002079205.1. Taxonomy (NCBI): domain Eukaryota; kingdom Viridiplantae; phylum Streptophyta; class Magnoliopsida; order Asparagales; family Orchidaceae; genus Phalaenopsis; species Phalaenopsis hybrid cultivar. The sequence goes on from JXCR01103077.1 coordinate 31,380, forward strand.
AACTACATGTTGTATCGGTTTATCTGTTATTGGATCAAAAGAGCCCTCTCGTGTTTCTTGACATATATGTGAGTCTTCTTTAATAACGGAGCAATCTATCGGCCTTGACGAAGAAGATGCCGTAGACGATGAAGCTTTGATTTTGTCAAGGCACGATGAAGTACGACGCAGAAACGACGCAACAGACGAAGTCGCGAAGCCAAGGGAGGCGAAGTCGAAACAAACGGGGTCGAGCAGACAAATTCGACGCAGACGAAGCGAGACGAAGGAACAGACGAAGTCGAGCAGACGACGAAGTATGATGGAGCAGGCTGCGATTTTAATCCGGCTAAGAGATACCGAGGGCAACTCGTTCCGCCATGAAGACGCGATGGGACTAAAGCAGAGACATCATCGTGATACTACATTTTTTTTTTCATAAAAATAAATATCTGATTATATCACAAAACATATAATTACATGAATAGATCGACAGATCCAAACATGAATAAAATAAAAAATTACAATCAAGAAAATAAATCAAGACGAAGGAAAAATAGCCGACATTTATAACCCTAACCCTAAATCCCCAAAATAAATCAAACCCCACAGTAACATCCAGAAAGAATTCATCAATTCCAACCCCAATCACATACACGCATTATAATTATTACATAATTAAACCATTATTTGACTTCGAACTAGCGAATCGTAGATCAACAGAATAGAAACCCAATGGCAAGAGCCGAGAGGGATGCGAGAGCGGAAGCGGGGCCGATGATGCCAACAGCGAAGGTAGGGCTAGGAGCTGGAGCGTCGGCAGTGGAGGCGAACTGCACTAGAGAGGAGGCCGCGATGGAGGCCACGTCGGCGGCGGCGACGGCGGCGACGGCGACAAGCCTCATTCTTAGAGAGGACTCCATCTCCTGCACTAAGAATAGGGGTTTTTGAGATCTGGAGTGAGGGAGAGAGAGCGTGAAAGAGGAATTGATGCGACAATCGTCGTGATACTTCATATATCTACATACATATATATATATATATACATACATATATATATATATATACATACATACANGAGGCAGAGGTAGACCTAGGAAGACTTGGGCTTATTGTATTAAAAATGATCTTAATTTACTAAAACTTAATGAAATTATGACACTAAATAGGACGCAATGGAGAAAAAGGATTCATGTAGCCGACCTCACGTAGTGGGATNATGTAGATGTATGTATGTACATATATATATGTATGTATGTATATTAATTTTAGAACATAAGCCATAAAAATAACTTGCACATGTGGATAGTATGCAAATGTTGTTGGGGGTGCATGACACTACACCATTTGGTGGTATTAATATATATGTTGCGAATATAATTTAATGTTGCTATTTCATAGCTAATCTAGTTATAGAGCTCTGATCTTTAATGTATTTTTATGATGTCATTTAGCGGCAAATCCAACTAGATAAAAATATTTTTATGGGAATGAGATTTCAAAGTGAAGGTTCTTTGTAAGCTTTGGTTATCCTAAATTTATTGTTTTAAACTAATTATTATAGAAGGTGAATGAATATTTGCTCTTAGCTTNCTTGTTGTTGCTATTTAATAGCTAATCTAGTTATAGAGCTCTGATCATTAATGTGTTTTTATGATGTCATTTAGCGACAAATTACCCAACTAGATAAAAATATTTTTATGGGAATGAAATTTCAAAGTGAAGGTTCTTGTATGCTTTGGTTATCCTAAATTTATTGTTTTAAACTAATTATTATAGAAGGTGAATGAATATTTGCTCTTAGCTTTAAACAATAGATTTCATTTGAATGTTTTAAGTTTATAATAATCTTTTTGATATTTTTGTAATTTTATTTAAATTTGGGCTTGAAATAATTTGAATTGAGATTTNTTTAGCTTTAAACAATAGATTTCATTTGAATGTTTTAAATTTATAATAATCTTTTTGATATTTTTGTAATTTTATTTAAATTTGGGCTTGAAATAATTTGAATTGAGATTTGGAGGCATTTTAGAAATAGAGTTATTTCCTATTCAAATCCTCTATTAATATTGCCACAAACATTGCAACTACTTATTAGTTTGAAGTTGAGAGTTTACATTTGGCTTTGAAGATCTTTTGCAAACATAAAAAAATGTCTAATTTAATGATCGCGATCGGATATCTAATTCTTATTCTACATTGATGGGAATTTCCTTGACTAGAGCGATAGCAGGAGTTTAAAAACTAATCTTTTAGTTGTGCTTGCTTTTGAATTTGTCTCACAAGTCTTGTCAACTCCACTTATTCCATGTAGGATTGAATTTAAATGAGGTGGGGCTTATGACTTGCTTTATGTAGCTAAGCCCGCTTGAGAGCATGCAAAATATGATTGGTTTGTATTTGAATGAGATTTTGTGATGTTCAAAATAATGCACTCATTTTAGAGCAACTACACATTTTTTGAAGAAGGAAAATTTTGAATTCAATTTTTACATGCACAACAATTTTTAATCTTATGTTCAAGCATGCAACATATTTATACAAACAAATACAAACAATAATAGGTTTTGATTTTGAAGGAAAAATCATGAAATCACTAACATGATTGCACATTTTTTTAGATAAGGCGTTTTGAGTTTAAATCCTTTTGAGGAATCTGCACAACTTTTAGCACAATCTTTATTTTAATTTGAATGATAACACAACTGTTGAAATTCAGTTGAATATTTTAGCAATTGTTATCTTCTTAAGTGTATCTTGTCGATCGGATTGGAGGTAAGGATTCTAAGTTCAAAATTTTATCAGAAATCGAGCACAACGCTTTGAAATTCTTTCAACTTTTATTTTCTAAAATGTCACCCTTATCTGAGCAACCGAGAAGATTTTATTTTTAATGACTAATGCACACTCTAAAGGAAGTGCTTATTGATGTACTTGCAAGAATGTACTCAATGTTTGTCACATTTTTGGATAACTAGCACACTTTTCAGAATGATTGAAACCTTTGAGACATTGTGATTGAGGCGAATATTGCTTCATAATATCTGTAAAGGACTAAAATAGTCTGAGTTCAGTTGGCTGCATGGATGCTTTTGTAGTTACATACACACAATATTTCATTTTGAGCTTTAAAACATGACGTGGTGCATAATGTAATTTTATCATGCTTTTATCATTGTGTATTTGTTTATTTTGGTGGAATAATCATGTACATGAAAAGATAAATTATAAGAAGCTTTGTTATAAAAAGTGGTTTGAATCTAAAAACTTAGATAATTGAGAAAAATATAAGGTGGTCTGTAGGGAGTTTAAGTTAACAATTTGTGATGCTAAGAATTCAATTTTTAGTGAGGTTTATAAAAAGTTGGATACTAAAGGGGGTAAATACGTATGTATAAACTAGTTAAACAAAGAGATAAAAAAATAAATGATTTAGTTCAAGTGTATTAAGGATGAAAATCATAAAATGCTTTTCTCATATGATGATATTCAAGATAGGTGGTTGAGATATTTTGATATGCTTTTTAATGAAGCTTTTGAAAGTATGATCGATTTTAGTGTTCTTAATATATTTAATAATAATAAAACTTTTTTGTTTTACCGTACATATATAAAATGAAAGTTGAGGAAGCTTTAAAGAAAATGAAGGGCGAAAAATTAGTAGGACTTGATCGTATCCTAATAGAAGTGTGGAAATGTTTTTGGGGATTTAGGAATTTCTTGGTTCACCAAACTTTTTAATATTATTTTAAAAACTAAAAAGATGCCTGAGGAGTGGATGAAGTGTATTTTTGTCCTTATTTTTAAGAACAAAGGGGATGTGTGAAAATTATTTAGGAATTAAGTTAATGTGTCATGCATTAAAATTATGGGAGAGTGTGATTTAACATAGGTTAAGATGTGATATAAAGATTTCTCAAAATTAGTTTGGATTTAAGCCAAGCAAATCAGTTATGGAAGCTATACATTTATTGAGAGCTTTGATGGAGAAGCACAAAGAGCGCAAGGACGATTTGCATATGATATTTTATTTAGAAAAAAAACTTATGATAAGATACCAAGCGAAATACTTTGGAGAGTTTTAAAAAAGAAGGGTATTGATATGACTTATATTCAAGTCATTAAAGATATGTATACTAGAATTGTTACTTGTTTCCGAATAGAAGAAGGATTAACCATTTATTTTCTTATGTCAGCTAGATTATATCGGGGACCAGCTTTAAGTCCATATCTATTTGTTTTAGTTATAGATGTTCTTGCTAGACAATTACTGGAGGATGTGCCTTGGTGTATGTTTTTGCTGATGATTTTTTTATGATGGATAATACTAGAGAAAAAGCTCAGGAAAAACTTGAATCATGGAAGTCAACTTTAGAGTCTAAAGGTGTTCATTCGAGTAAATATAAAATCGAATACATGGAATATAATTTTAGTAGTAGTAGATCTAGTGGCACTGTTGTGACAATGGGTGATCAAGTCTTTATATGGAGTGAACATTTTAGATATCTCAGGTCTTTTGTTTAAAGTGATGGTGATATAGGTGGGGATGCTATTAGTAGGAATTCAAATTCGATGTTTGAAGTGGAGGAATGCATCGGGTCTATTTGTGTGATAGAAAAGTATCATTTAGACTTAAAGGAAAATTTTATAAAATGTTAGTGAGACCTGCAATGTTTTATGGTGCAGAACTTTGGTATATAAAAGAGAAGCATAAAACTAAGTTAAGTGTTGTTGACATGAGAATGCTTAGGTGGATGAGTGGCTTTACACTTAGAGACATGTTGACCTCATTTTTAGTGAGGTCTAGTCTTCCTCTTAGGGTTTAGGATCTAGCCTTAGGGATCTCCNTATTGCAACTACTTATTAGTTTGAAGTTGAGAGTTACATTTCGCTTTGAAGATCTTTTGCAAACATAAAAAAATGTCTAATTTGATGGTCGCGATCGGATATCTAATTCTTATTCTACATTGATGGGAGTTTCCTTGACTAGAGCGGTAGCAGGAGTTTAAAAACTAATCTTTTAGTTGTGCTTGCTTTTGAATTTGTCTCACAAGTCTTGTCAACTCCACTTATGCCATGTAGGATTGAATTTAAATGAGGTGGGGCTTATGACGTGCTTTATGTAGGTAAGGCCGCTTGAGAGCATGCAAAATATGATTAGTTTGTATTTGAATGAGATTTTGTGATTTTCAAAATAATTCACTCATTTTAGAGCAACTACACATTTTTTGAAGAAGGAAACTTTTGAATTCAATTTTTACATGCACAACAATTTTTTATCTTATGTTCAAGCATGCAACATATTTATACAAGCAAATACAACCAATAATAGGTTTTGATTTTGAAGGAAAGATCATGAAATCACTAACATGATTGCACATTTTTGAGATAAAGCGTTTTGAGTTTAAATCTTTTTGAGAAATCTGCACAACTTTTAGCACAATCTTCATTTTAATTTGAATGATAACACAACTGTTGAAATTCAGTTGAATATTTTAGCAATTGCTATCTTCTTAAGTGTATCTTGTCGATTGGATTGGAGGTAAGGATTCTAAGTTCAAAATTTTATCAGAAATCGAGCACAACGCTTTGAAATTCTTTCAACTTTTATTTTCTAAAATGTCACCCTTATCTGAGCAACCGAGAAGATTTTATTTTTAATGACTAATGCACACTCTAAAGGAAGTGCTTACTTATTGGTGTACTTGCAAGAATGTACTCGATGTTTGTCACATTTTTGGATTGCTAGCACACTTTTCAGAATGATTGAAACCTTTGAGACATTGTGATTGAGGCGAATCTTGCTTCATAATATCTGTAAAGGATTAAAATAGTCTGAGTTCAATTGGCTGCATGGATGCTTTTGTAGGTACATGCACACAAAATTTCATTTTGAGCTTTAAAACATGACGTGGTGCATAATGTAATTTTATCATGCATTTATCATTGTGTATCTGTTTATTTTGGTGGAATAATCATGTACATAAAAAGATAAATTATAAGAAGCTTTGTTATAAAAAGTGGTTTGAATCTAAAAACTTAGAGAATTGAGAAAAATATAAGGTGGCCTATAGGGAGTCTAAGATAACAATTTGTGATGCTAAGAATTCAATTTTTAGTGAGCTTTATAAAAAGTTGGATACTAAAGGTGGTAAATATGTATGTATAAACTAGTTAAACAAAGAGATAAAAAAATAAATGATTTAGTTCAAGTGTATTAAGGATGAAAATCATAAAATGCTTTTCTCATATGATGATATTCAACATAGGTCGTTGAGATATTTTGATTTGCTTTTTAATGGATCTTTTGAAAGTATGATCGATTTTAGTGATCTTAATATATTTAATAATAATAAAACTTTTTCTTTTTACCGTACATATATAAAATGGAAGTTGAGGAAGCTTTAAAGGAAATGAAGGATGAAAAATTAATAGGAACTGATGGTATTCTAATAAAAGTGTGGAAATGTTTTTGGGGATTTAGGAATTTCTTGGTTCACCAAACTTTTTAATATTATTTTAAAAACTAAAAAGATGCCTGAGGAGTAGAGGAAGAGTATTTTTGTCCTTATTTTTAAGAATAAAGGGGATGTGTGAAAATTATTTAGGAATTAAGTTAATGTGTCATGCATTAAAATTATGGGAGAGTGTGATTTAACTTAGGTTAATATGTGATATAAGATTTCTCAAAATTAGTTTGGATTTAAGCTAAGCAAGTCAGTTATGGAAGCTATACATTTATTGAGAGCTTTGTTGGAGAAGCACAAAGAGCGCAAGGATGATTTGCATATGATATTTTATTTAGAAAAAAAACTTATGATAAGATATCAAGCGAAATACTTTGGAGAGTTTTAAAAAAGAAAGGTGTTGATATGACTTATATTCAAGTCATTAAAGATATGTATACTAGAATTGTTACTTGTTTCCGAATAGAAGAAGGATTAACTATTTATTTTCTTATGTCAGCTAGATTACATCAGTGACCAGCTTTAAGTCCATATCTATTTGTTTTAGCTATGGATGTTCTTGCTAGGCATTTACTGGAAAATGTGCCTTGGTGTATGTTTTTGCTGATGATATTTTTATGATGGATAAGACTAGAGAAAGAGCCCAGGAAAACTTGAATCATGGAAGTTAACTTTAGTCTAAAGGTATTCATTCGAGCAAGTATAAAATTGAATACATGAAATATAATTTTAGTAGTAGTAGATCTAGTGGCGCTGTTGTGACAATGGGTGATCAAGTCTTTATATGGAGTGAACGTTTTAGATATCTCAGGTCTATTGTTTAAAGTGATGGTGATATAGTTGGGGATGCTATTAGTAGGAATTCAAATTGGATGGTTGAAGTGGAGGAATGCATCGGGCCTATTTGTGTGATAGAAAAGTATCATTTAGACTTAAAGGAAAATTTATAAAATTTTAGTGAGACCTGCAATGCTTTATGGTGTAGAACGTTGGTATATAAAAGAGAAGCATAAAACTAAGTTAAGTGTTGTTGATATGAGAATGCTTAGGTGGATGAGTGACTTTACACTTAGAGACAAAATGTGAAACGAATATATCCGTGAAAGGGTTGGTTTAGCTCTAGTGGTAGACAAGATTAGAGAGAGTCGTCTTAGATGGTTTGGTCACATTAAATGTCAACCGTCTAATGATCTTGTTAGGAGAGTAGATGCTTTAGATTTGACTTTTGGTAAGAAAGTTAGAGGTAGTCCTAAAATGACTAGTGCATTTTGTATAAAAATGATTTTAATCTATTAGAATTAAATGAAAGCATGACACTCAATAGGATACAATGAAAAAAAAAGGATTCTTGTAGCCGACTCCACGTAGTGGGATAAAGGCTTTGTTGTTGTTATTGTTGTAGGTTTGTATCCGTGCTAAACTCAGAAACTAGAAGTAGAGGCACTAGCTCCAAAGTAGAGAAGATATTGATTGTATATGAACTCAAAGGACTTAAGAATTGTCGGGTGCACGTATTATAAGCATCTCAAACTTAAAGATCAAATGCCATTGCACCATGTTCTTGTCCACACAATTTTAAGGAGGTTACCTAAACTATGACTCACCATCTTTGGTGTGTCCATCATTCTGCAGGTGCGCTATTGAACTTAATTAGAGTTTTGTACTTAGTTGCCCCATAAAACCTTTCAAAAATGACTCCGAAATTGGATATTGTTGTCGGGAGTGATAGTTCTGAGCATACCATGAAGATGGGCTATCATCCTGAAATATATGTTGTTAATGTGTGAAGTTTTCATCTTATGACAATGCATAAAATTGATCATTTTGCAGAAGTGGTCTACTATCAACATAACATATATATATATATATATATATATATGGATATATATTCATCAATTGCATATACCATTTTTAAGTTTTACCTCGATTGCCCAAAAGTGTAAGTATAAGTACTCTCCTCGATGCCAATTGGTTTGCCCCAATGTCAACACTTCTAAAGTGAAAACCTTTCAAAAATGACTCCGAAATTGGATATTATTGTCTGGAGTGATAGTTCTGAGCATACCATGAAGATGTGCTATCATCCTGAAATATATGTTGGTAATGTGTGAACTTTTCATCTTATGACAATGCATAAAATTGATCATTTTGCATAAGTGGTCTACTATCAACATAACAAAGTCCTTATTTTCTTAGGCCTGAGAAAGGACCATAATGAAATTCATGCTCGCATTACCCAATGTGACTCTGGCATAGGAAGAGTATAAGTACCCATATTTTACCCATGAGTCTTAGCCAAATGATATATCTTGTACGTCTTTCCATGTCCGGGGCAAACCTAGACCTTCTCTATAGAAAATCTTATCTCTACCAATATGCTTCGTTAAGTGAACTCTTAGGACTGCATAGCTTGTTCTGGAAGAACAAATAACCATCGAATTTGTGATATTTCTTATAAGGTCTTTCTTGATAATGAGCTAAAATCTCTTGAAAATCCGTACACTGGCATATAACTCATTCAACACCTCAAAGTCAACCATCTTTGATGGCATAGTAGCAAGTAATAGGCAGTGATGACTTAGGGCATCAACTACCATGTTTTAGCTTCTTGTTTTGTGCTTAAGTAAAAAAAAAAAAATTAAAGAAGAGAGAAACTCAACTTTGGAGGCATGTTTATGCTCAACTTACTCAATCTATTCAAGAATCTCTAAGCTCCATGATCGATATCGAGAATGAACTGATTAACTAATAAATAATGACTCAAATGATTGAGAGTTCTCAAAATGACAAATTACGTCTTAATTATTGGTTGAATATCTTTACTTTAATTCATTTAGTTTCTCACTAAAGAAGGTGATGGGGTGTTTGTCCTCTCTGACTCAGCATAGCTCTAATGTTGATCTTGGAAGCATCACACTCAATATTAAACTTTTGATTAAAATCTAGAAGAGCTAAGACAAAAGTTTGAGTAAAATGCTACTTAAAAGCATCAATTCTTACATGTGCTACTTTTGACCATGCAATTTTGTCTCCTTTAGGAGCTCTATTAGTGTTGTTGTTATAGATCCAAAATTTCTGATGAAGCTCCCATAAAATTAGTCAATTCATGGAACTGGTGCACCTGGGTGAAAGACTGTAGGCTTTGGTCAATTCACTATTGCTTCTATCTTTGTTGGGTCCATTTCAATGTCAGCTGCTAAAATAATATATCTAAGAAATTGTCTTTGGTGTCAGAAAGTGACACTTCTTCATATTGTTATACAATTGCTCCGCCTAAAGAACTTCAAAGACCTATTGTAAGTGATGTAAGTAATCCACCACAAACATACATACATCAAACTGTCATTGAAGTACACAACCACAAATTTTCTGGTGAAATCTAAAAAAATTAATTTATCAGCTGCTTAAAGGTGCTCGGGGTATTTGATAAGCTAAAAGGCATAACTGTTCGCTATTATAATTCATCCCATGTCTTGAAGCAATCCTTAACTTATCCACATGTCGTGCCCGAGTCTAATGGTAGCCACTGCGTAAATGCAACTAATCTAAAAATTCATTCAATCAGGGAGTGGAGAATTATTATTTTATAATGATCTTATTCATTGCTCTGCTATGAATGCTCATATTTCACGATCCCTCGTTCTTAGACATAATTAAGGCTACTACAACACATCAGTTGGTACTATCACGATCTAGTTCCTTGGCCATAAGATCTTCAAAACATTTCTACAATTTCTCTTACTCCACTAGTGGCATCGTGCTTGTCTGTTAGAGAGTACTAATCCTAGGATGAGATCTATGTCATGTTGAATCTCTTGTATGGATGATAGTTCAAATGGTAGGTTATCATTCAAAGTATTATGAAGCTCCACCAAAGGCTACATTTCGACATCAACAATGCCAGTTTTAGTGGTACCTCTCTTATGGTGTGTAGAAATGTAGGGTGAGGCATTACAGTTTCCATCTTTGTATGAATATTCCTCACTGTCGATTCATTCAAGGGTAAAAGTATAATATGCTTCTCATTTTTTATAAATGAGATATTTTGTGGCCATCATGAAGTGTACCCTTGCCATAATACATTCATCTCAATAGAATATGACATGTATCTATTGGGACAATTTCACAAAAGCACCTACTCTTAGAGCTTATTTTCAATAGAAAATTGTACCAAACACTTTTTATCAATACCGATCTCATTCTCTTTCTTCAACCATATTAAGAAATATGATTGAGCATGCTTTTAGATGGTGAGACTCAATTTATTCATTTGCTGGGTAGACATCATCTCATAATTGTCTCCATTCATAATGAGATTGTGCACATTCCCCTTCACAGCATGAAAGGTACGAAAGATGTTACATTTAAACATTTCTACTCTTTCCTATGTTTGGTCATCAAGCTGGTACTCATCCCCATTCTCTTTATTTTTAAAGTCTTCACTTTTCTTTTTTCCATTTCATCCTCAGTTAAAGAAATCACTCTTTTTTGGACATATAGAGACAATATGTCTATATTCATGACAATTGAAATCCTTTTTAGCTTAAAAAATCTTAGTTAATGTGTTTTCCTAGTCAATTTTTTAGTTAATGTGTTTTCCTAGTCAATTTTTGCTCTTTTTTGTTCTAACTTCTATTCACGTGAGACAAGTTTTATTTTAATACTCTGGTTAGTGTACTTTTATTGCTAGACCATATGATCTAGCCCTGTTTGAAGTTTTGAGTGTATTTGATGTTATTGTGCTTTTTCTCCACCTTTAGGGTAGTGTCTGTACATCTAATAAATTCCAATAGAGTTGCAATTGCATCACATTACCGATAGAAAGTTTCAATTCATTTAATGTATCAGGCTATGATATTCTTCTCTGGCTTTACCAACCCACACTTGAACATGACTTGTTTAAACTCAACAATGTACTCTACTACTTAGTCATTTTGTTGTAATTGGTGAAGAATACAAATAACAAACATATCATGTTTTACAGTGTTCTGGGAGTTATGTTCTATCTCCATCTTCATCTTTGAGCATATCACGATTTTCCTGTTTCTTTTATGTTGGTATACATGTTTCAAATTCTTTCACCATAGAGGAACACTCTTCGTTAATTTAATGATAGTTAATCTCACTCATCTGTCCCGTGAAATATTTTTGTACTCAAAAGATTCATTCCACAGATTCGTTCCACAATAATATATATGAGCATAAAAGGTTGCTTTTCACCTATAAATTTTTACCAAGTACAAAGAAAGATATAATTAAACAACATTGAGCATGTTTTTGAATAACAAATCTGTGAAAAGTTGCCCCAAATGAACTCTTAGTTTATTTTCTTATTGTGGAATTTCTTGGTCACAATGTTTTTCTTCCTTTTTAATTTCTTACTCCTATACTTTTTCCAGCATGAAGCACAACTTGTGGATGATGGAATAGCAATGCCTGGTTTTCTCTCAAATTCGCAAAAGTTTGGGTCAAGTGAGGATGATTATATAGACTCAGATGATGCGAGAACAGGCCGTCCCCGAGCAAGAGCAACACAACGTTCACCCTTTGCGGAGCCCAAGATTGTAGTGATTCCCAGGGGTCACATGAAACGGGGACGGGCTTTGCCACACAGATGGTCTTACAAGAGGGTATGCCAAAATTGATAACCAACTTGAGTCCTAAAATCATTGTTAACATATGCTTATGGTGAATTTATCAAAGAAGATGCCGACTTCTTTTCTAATAATGTTAATCTTTTGGGATTCTTATTATCAGTATAGTGGGACAAATTTAGTCAATTTTTTATAATTATTAAATGCTACCCTATTCTTTAGTCAGCTTGTTAACATCTCTATCACCCAAATAAGATCTTCTAAATATGAGTGAATAGTCCAGTAATGCAAACTAATATTCTGTTTTATCTATTTTAAAAAATAATAAATTTGTGTGAAACAACATATGAAGTTTCTCATTTTACTTATATGGAAATATAAATCAATATTTATGGATGACATTAGGTTAACTTTGCATGCTTATTTATAGAAAATAACAATTTAAAATGTATTTAATTAAAATATTAAGGTATATTTAAATTGGCTTGTTTTTAAAATATGGCCAAAATTATTATTTTTTATTTTATTTTTCATTTCACTTCCAAACTATATCATGAAGCAATTATGTAAAATAATTAGGACTATTTTTACAATAGACTTGCTTTATTCTAAGATAACCAAAGGGACATTCAATCTAATGTTTTGAATATTGCACTGATGCAGGACCCACATGAGCCTGTTCTGCTATTCACAAGACCTTTAGATCCAGACAGATTGGCTGCTGCAAGCATTGTTCCGCCGGCGCCTTCACCGATTGAAAATGGTTCGAAACCAAGTTACCGATTCCATGGCAGGATTGGTCGAGGAGGACGAATCATCTTCGATCGCTGGAGTCCGCTTCTTCAATCTCCAATTGGTTTCGAAAGCATTCATCATGTTCCGGCGACTGATCAGCCTTCTCAGCCAAACGGTTGAAGCAATTGTTTTGATAACATATTTCATGTTTCCTTGCATCAGTTTCTGATCTTCTCTGAAAAGATCTTCAGCTTCCCTTTTTTGCTTCTGAGGTGTCTCTTCTGGACCAAAAGGAAAGAAAATTAGTAGATGGAGCATCATGGCAGGAGCAGAAAGGCCAAGTTTACAGGGAAAGTGATAGTGGGAACTGAGAAGGCTGTTTAATCTTTCTTTTTTTTCTTTTTTTTTTCTGATTCTAATTCATGAGTATCCGGCTAATCTCCACACCATTGTACATTTATTTAGATTGCAATTTGGAAGCCAGAAAGCATTGTGCCCAAACAGTAAGTCTTTCTTTTTAGGGGCTTTTATGTTCCAAATGCAAGATAAGTTTCTCAATCAATTCATGGGAACATAAATGTGTTTATTCTTATAAAATGGCCATTGTCATTTAGTGTTTATAATTTGTTCTTTTCTCATTTGAATCCAGATTCTGAACAAGCTCTATTTTGTGTCTTTGTTAAGGTAGAGTATTATCTGCTTCTGAAAGATTGGATTTCTTAAAACAATTGTTTGGTTCATTTAAGCAGCTTTTTGAAGTAGCAAATGAATTTTTTTAGCTTGCCCAATTACTAGAAGTTGAAGCAAGTTTCTCTAAGTTCTGACTACTGTTGTGCTTTTTTGAGAGTTTATGTTGTTTGCTGTGAAGTTCAGGTAGCAGAGCCTGATGTTTTTTATAATTCTGCTGTCAAATTGCCCTGTTGATTTAGTTTAAAGTTCTAAATTTTACATTTGTAAAGGACTTGGTCAGCAGAAACTTGCATTTAAAATATAGTGAAGTAAGATAATCATACTATTAGTATTTATAAAATAGTTGAAGTATGTTTATTGTTTAAAAATACTTGGAACCTTAAATTTGTGCAATGTAATGATTAAGGGTGTGTGAAAGTAATCATAAACAAAAAATCAAATAGAAATGAATGCATATGTAGGCCATGTATTACTTATGTTAGTGTAAAACATTAATAAAAAGAGTAACTTTATTATCATGATTAATTAGTTCTAGTTCGTAGGGTAGTTAATGATCTAGCCCATGACTCTTTATATTCGACTTCGAGCCGAGCTGGCTTGAATCTGACTTGAAATTCAAATGAATTGGCACAACTTTAGTGCGGCTTGAAATTGGCTAAAAATTCAAGTGGGGAAGGAGTGGGAGAGAGAGGAGGGAGGCGTGTCGACCAAAAGGAGAAATGAGTGGAATGAGGGGGCTAAGGAGGTTTCAGCTACTTATGGAGGGAAAGGGGGGCGTAGTTAAGAGAGGAAGGGAATTTCAAATTTTGGGGAGTGGTTGGAGATGGTTATGACCAAAATTACAATCATGGCTCGTCTGAAAGAGAAGAAGTCAAGAAATCTAATTGTGAAATTGGTTTTCATTGAGGCGACCTCTATCTCAAGATATTTCACTTCAAAGTGGCAACTGGTTTAAGAGTGGTTGGAGGTGGCCATGGACAAAAATTTGACCTCAGTTGGTTTGGCTCAAAATAGCGAGGATAACACACTTTTGAACTTGGTATTGAACAAGGTGGGTTCTATCTCAAGATATTCAATTTAAAGTGTGGGCCCCACTTTAAAAGAAAAGAATTTAGTTGATTTTAAATGAAAGTGTAACAAATTTTAATAGATTAAAAATTATCAAGATTATTCTTTTATTATCAAAATTATCATTCAAATTGCAAGGCTTTATTCATCTCTTGACATAAGTGTGCGCTTTTGTATGACAATTACACCCGATATTGGCATTAGGTCACTATGCACTGAAGTCCTTCAAGGTTTCTTCTTAGATGATGTGGATATTAAAGTAATTTAGATGGCAAACAAGAATAGCATATTGTGTGCCTATATATATACACATGTATATTATGTTGTTTTGGCCATCCAAAATTTGAGAGGTAGGTAGTATGAAGTGCAAAAGTTCAAATATTGCTTATGGTGACACTCATTTAGTAAACTCTTGTCAATATATATATATATATATATATATATATATATATATATATATATGTTTTAAGTTTGCAAAAATATGTTGATGTCAAGATTTCTCCTTATTTTGGTTATTTTTGTAATGTAAAAGTGTCAAGATTTCTCCTTATTTTGGTTATTTTTGTAATGTAAAAGTGAAAATTACATTCTACTAATTATAGAAGTGTCCAAGTGGTGGGCTATCTATTGATAATGTTTGTTCTTTTTAGATGATCATTTATTTTAATATTATATAGTTAAATATAAACAATCCATAAAGAAGGAAAAAAAATTCACAAATTCCAAAATAATAACATATTTTTATTTTAAAATAGATTTGTCTCAAAAAATTTATTTATTTTTAGGTCAATTTACATACAAACCACACATTTCTTTTAATTTACATACATAATACCTTATTATTNGTTACTCAATCTATTCAAGAATCTCTAAGCTCCATGATTGATATCGAGAATGAACTGATTAGCTAATAAATAATGACTCAAATGGTTGAGAGTTCTCAAAATGACAAATAACGTGTTTATTATAGGTTGAATATCTTTACTTTAATTCATTTTGTTTCTCACTAAAGAAGGTGATGGGGTGTTTGTCCTCTCTGACTCAACATAGCTCTAATGTTGATCTTGGAAGCATCAGACTCAATCTTAAACTTTTGATTAAAATCTAGAAGAGCTAAGACAAAAGTTTGAGTAAAATGCTCCTTAAAAGCATCAATTCTAACATGTGCTACTTTTGACCATGCAATTTTGTCTCCTTTAGGAGCTCTATTACTGTTGTTGTTATAGATCCAAAATTTTTTATGAAACTCCCATAAAATTAGTCAATTAATGGAACTGGTGCACCTGGGTGAAAGACTGTAGGCTTTGGTCAATTCACTATTGCTTCTATCTTTGTTGGGTCCATTTCAATGTCAGCTGCTAAAATAATATATCTAAGAAATTGTCTTTGGTGTCAGACAGTGACACTTCTTCATATTGTTATACAATTGCTCCGCCTAAAGAACTTCAAAGACCTATTGTAAGTGATGTAAGTAATCCACCACAAACATACATACATCAAAATGTCATTGAAGTACATAGCCACAAATTTTCTGGTGAAATCTCAAAAAGTTAATTTATCAGCTGCTTAAAGGTGCTCGGGGTGTTGGATAGACTAAAAGGCATAACTGTTCGTTGTTACAATTCATCCCATGTCTTGAAGCAATCCTTCACTTATCCACATGTCGTGTCCGAGTCTAATGGTAGCCACTGCGTAAATGCAACTAATTTAAAAATTCATTCAATCAGGGAGTGGAGACTTATTATTTTATAATGATCTTATTCATTGCTATGCTATGAATGCTCATATTTCATGATCCCTCTTTCTTATAATGATCTTATTCATTGCTCTGCTATGAATGCTCATATTTCACGATCCCTCTTTCTTAGACATAATTAAGGCTACTAAAACACATCAGTTGGTACTATCACGAACTAGTTCCTTGGCCATAAGATCTTCAAAACATTTGTACAATTTCTCTTACTCCACTAGTGGCATTGTGCTTATCTGTTAGAGAGTACTAATCCTAGGATGAGATCTATGTCATGTTGAATCTCTTGTATGGATGATAGTTCAAATGGTAGGTTATCATTCAAAGTATTATGAAGCTCCACCAAAGGCTACATTTCAACATCACCAATGCCAATTTTAGTGGCACCTCTCTTATGGTGTGTAGAAATGTAGTGTGAGGCATTACAGTTTCCATCTTTGTATGAATATTCCTCACTGCCGATTCATTCAAGGGTAAAAGTATAACATGCTTCTCATTTTTTATAAATGAGATATTTTGTGGCCATCATGAAGTGTACCCTTGCCATAATACATTCATCTCAATAGAATATGACATGTATCTATTGGCACAATTTCACAAAAGCACCTACTCTTAGAGCTTATTTTCAATGGAAAATTGTACCAAACACTTTTTATCAATACCGATCTCATTCTCTTTCTTCAACCATGTTAAGAAATATGATTGAGCATGCTTTTGGACAGTGAGACTCAATTTATTCACTTTCTGGGTAGACATCATCTCATAATTGTCTCCATTCATAATGAGATTGTGCACATTCCCCTTCATAGCATGAAAGGTACGAAAGATGTTACATCTAAACATTTGCTACTCTTTCCTATGTTTGGTCATGAAGTTGGTACTCATCCCCATTCTCTTTATTTTTAAAGTCTTCACTTTTCTCTTTTTTTCATTTCATCCTCAGTTAAAGAAATCACTCTTTTTTGGACATATAGAGACAATATGTCTATATTCATGACACTTGAAATCCTTTTTAGCTTAAAAAATCTTAGTTAATGTATTTTCCTAGTCAATTTTTGCTCTTTTGTTCTAACTTCTATTTACGTGAGACAAATTTTATTTTAATACTTTGGTTAATGTACTTTTATTGCTAGACCATATGATCTAGCCCTGTTTGATGTTTTGAGAGGATTTGATGTTATTGTGTTTTTTCTCCACCTTTAGGGTAATGCCTGTACATCTTATAAATTCCAATAGAGTTGCAATTGCATCACATTACCGATAGAAAGTGTCAATTCATTTAATGTATCAGGCTATGATATCCTTCTCTGGCTTTACCAACCCACACTTGAACATGACTTGTTTAAACTCAACAATGTACTCTACTACTTAGTCATTTTGTTGTAATTGGTGAAGAATACAAATAACAAACATATCATATTTTATAGTGTTCTGGGAGTTGTGTTCTATCTCCATCTTCACTATTTTTCTTTCTTTTATGTTGGTATAAATGTTTCAAATTCTTTCACCATAGAGGAACACTCTTCGTTAATTTAATGATAGTTAATTTCACTCTTGTCCCGTGAAATATTTTTGTACTCAAAGTTTCATTCCACAGATTCGTTCCACAATAATATATCTGAGCATAAAAGGTTGCTTTTCACCTATAAATTTTTACCAAAAGTACAAAGAAAGATATAACTAAACAACATTGAACATGTTTTTGAATAACAAAGTTACGAAAAAGGTGCCCCGAATGAACTCTTAGTTTATTTACTTATTGTGGAATTTCTTGGTCACAATGTTTTTCTTCCTTTTTAATTTCTTACTCCTATACTTTTTCCAGCATGAAGCACAACTTGTCGATGATGGAATAGCAATGCCTGGTTTTCACTCAAATTCGCAAAAGTTTGGGTCAAGTGAGGATGATTATATAGACTCAGATGATGCAAGAACAGGCCGTCCCCGAGCGAGAGCAACACAACGTTCACCCTTTGCGGAGCCCAAGATTGTAGTGATTCCCAGGGGTCACATGAAACGAGGACGGGCTTTGCCACACAGATGGTCTTACAAGAGGGTATGCCAAAATTGATAACCAACTTGAGTCCTAAAATCATTGTTAACATATGCTTATGGTGAATTTATCAAAAGAAGATGCCGATTTCTTCTCTAATAATGTTAATCTTTTGGGATTATTATTATCAGTATAGTGGGACAAATTTAGTCAATTTTTTATAATTATTAAATGCTACCCTATTCTTTAGTCAACTTATTAACATCTCTATCACCCTAATAAGATTGTTTAAATCCGAGTGAATAGTCCAGTAATCTAAACTAATATTCTCTTTTATCTATTTTAAAAAATAATAAATTTATGCGAAACAACATATGAAACTTCTCATTTTATTTCATATGGAAAGATAAATCAATCTTTATGGATGACATTAGGTTAACTTTACATGCTTATTTATAGAAAATAACAATTTAAAAAAGTATTTAATTAAAATATTAAGCTATATCTAAATTGGCTTGTTTTTAAAACATTACCAAAATTATTATTTTCTATCTTATTTTTAACTTCACTCCCAAACTATATCATGAAGCAATTATGTAAAATAAAGGACTATTTTTACAATAGACTTGCTTTTCTAAGAAAACCTGAGGGACATTCAATCTACTGTGTTTTGAATATTGCACTGATGCAGGACCCACATGAGCCTGTTCTGCTATTCACAAGACCTCTAGATCCAGACAGATTGGCTGCTGCAAGCATTGTTCCGCCGGCGCCTTCACCAGTTGAAAATGGTTCGAAACCAAGTTACCGTTTCCATGGCAGGATTGGTCGAGGAGGGCGAATCATCTTCGATCGCTGGAGTCCGCTTCTTCAATCTCCAATTGGTTTCGAAAGCATTCAACATGTTCCGGCGACCGATCAGCCTTCTCAGCCAAACGGTTGAAGCAATTGTTTTGATAACATATTTCATGTTTCCTTGCATCAGTTTCTGATCTTCTCTGAAAAGATCTTCAGCTTCCCTTTTTTGCTTCTGAGGTGTCTCTTCTGGACCAAGGAGGAAAGAAAATTAGTAGATGGAGCATCATGGCAGGAGCAGAAAGGCCAAGTTTACAGGGAAAGTGATAGTGGGAACTGAGAAGGCTGTTTAATCTTTCTTTTTTTTCTTTTTTTTTTTTCTGATTCTAATTCATGAGTATCCGGCTAATCTCCACACCATTGTACATTTATTTAGATTGCAATTTGGAAGCCAGAAAGCATTGTGCCCAAACAGTAAGTCTTTCTTTTTAGGGGCTTTTATGTTCCAAATGCAAGATAAGTTTCTCAATCAATTCATGGGAACATAAATGTGTTTATTCTTATAAAATGGCCATTGTCATTTAGTGTTTATAATTTGTTCTTTTCTCATTTGAATCCAGATTCTGAACAAGCTCTATTTTGTGTCTTTGTTAAGGTAGAGTATTATCTGCTTCTGAAAGATTGGATTTCTTAAAACAATTGTTTGGTTCATTTAAGCAGCTTTTTGAAGTAGCAAATGAATTTTTTTAGCTTGCCCAATTACCAGAAGTTGAAGCAAGTTTCTCTAAGTTCTGACTACTGTTGTGCTTTTTTGAGAGTTTATGTTGTTTGCTGTGAAGTTTAAGTAGCAGAGCCTGATGTTTTTTATAATTCTGCTGTCAAATTGCCCTGTTGATTTAGTTTAAAGTTCTAAATTTTACATTTGTAAAGGACTTGGTCAGCAGAAACTTGCATTTAAAATATAGTGAAGTAAGATAATCATACTATTAGTATTTATAAAATAGTTGAAGTATGTTTATTGTTTAAAAATACTTGGAACCTTAAATTTGTTGCAATGTAATGATTAAGGGTGTGTGAAAGTAATCATACACAAAAAATCAAATAGAAATGAATGCATATGTAGGCCATGTTTTACTTATGTTAGTGTAAAACATTAATAAAAAGAGTAACTTTATTATCATGATTAATTAGATCTTCTAGTTCCTAGGGTGGTTAATGATTTAATTTTGAGCCGAGCTAGAGTCAGCTCAAACGGCTTGAAATTAGCCCATGGCTCTTTATATTCGACTTCGAGCCGAGCTGGCTTGAATCTGACTTGAAATTCAAANGCAATGTAATGATTAAGGGTGTGTGAAAGTAATCATAAACAAAAAATCAAATAGAAATGAATGCATATGTAGGCCATGTATTACTTATGTTAGTGTAAAACATTAATAAAAAGAGTAACTTTATTATCATGATTAATTAGTTCTAGTTCGTAGGGTAGTTAATGATCTAGCCCATGACTCTTTATATTCGACTTCGAGCCGAGCTGGCTTGAATCTGACTTGAAATTCAAATGAATTGGCACAACTTTAGTGCGGCTTGAAATTGGCTAAAAATTCAAGTGGGGAAGGAGTGGGAGAGAGAGGAGGGAGGCGTGTCGACCAAAAGGAGAAATGAGTGGAATGAGGGGGCTAAGGAGGTTTCAGCTACTTATGGAGGGAAAGGGGGGCGTAGTTAAGAGAGGAAGGGAATTTCAAATTTTGGGGAGTGGTTGGAGATGGTTATGACCAAAATTACAATCATGGCTCGTCTGAAAGAGAAGAAGTCAAGAAATCTAATTGTGAAATTGGTTTTCATTGAGGCGACCTCTATCTCAAGATATTTCACTTCAAAGTGGCAACTGGTTTAAGAGTGGTTGGAGGTGGCCATGGACAAAAATTTGACCTCAGTTGGTTTGGCTCAAAATAGCGAGGATAACACACTTTTGAACTTGGTATTGAACAAGGTGGGTTCTATCTCAAGATATTCAATTTAAAGTGTGGGCCCCACTTTAAAAGAAAAGAATTTAGTTGATTTTAAATGANAGGGAATGAGGGGGCTAAGGAGGTTTTAGCTACTTATGGAAGTAAAGGGTTGTGGGGGGGAGTAGTTAAGAGAGGAAGGGAATTTTGAATTTTGAGGAGTGGTTGGAGATGGTTATGACCAAAATTACAATCATGGCTCCTCTGAAAGAGAAGAAGTCAAGAAATCTAATTGTGAAATTGGTTTTCATTAAGGTGACCTCTATCTCAAGATATTTCACTTCAAAGTGGCAACTGGTTTATGAGTGGTTGGAGGCGGCCATGGACAAAAATTTGACCTTAGTTGGTTTGGCTCAGAAAAGCGAGGATAACACACTTTTGAACTTGGTATTGAACAAGGTGGGCTCTATCTCAAGATATTCAATTTAAAGTGTGGGCCCCACTTTAAAAGAAAAGAATTTAGTTGATTTTAAATGAAAGTGTAACAAATTTTAATAGATTAAAAATTATCAAGATTATTCTTTTATTATCAAAATTATCATTCAAATTGCAAGGCTTTATTCATCTCTTGACATAAGTGTGCGCTTTTGTATGACAATTACACCCGATATTGGCATTAGGTCACTATGCACTGAAGTCCTTCAAGGTTTCTTCTTAGATGATGTGGATATTAAAGTAATTTAGATGGCANCAAGATTATTCTTTTATTATCAAAATTATCATTCAAATTGCAAGGCTTTATTCATCTCTTGACATAAGAGTGCGCTTTTGTATGAATTACACCCGATATTGGCAGGAGGTCACTATGCACTGAAGTCCTTCAAGGTTTCTTCTTAGATGATGTGGATATTAAAGTAATTTAGATGGCAAACAAGAATAGCATATTGTGTGCCTATATGTATACACATGTATATTATGTTGTTTTGGCCATCCAAAATTTGAGGTAGGTAGTATGAAGTGCAAAAGTTCAAATATTGCTTATGGTGATACTCATTTAGTAAACTCTTGTCAATATATATATATATATATATATATATATATATATATAAGTTTTAAATAAGTTTTAAGTTTGCAAAAATAGCTTGATGTCAAGATCTCTCCTTATTTTGGTTATTTTTGTAATGTAAAAGTGAAAATTACATTCTACTAATTATAGAAGTGTCCAAGTGGTGGGCTATCTATTGATAATGTTTGTTCTTTTTAGATGATCATTCATTTTAATATTATATAGTTAAATATAACCAATCCATAAAGAAGGAAAAAAAATTCACAAATTCCAAAATAATAATATATTTTTATTTTAAAATAGATTTGTCTCAAAAAAAATATTTATTTTTAGGTCAATTTACATACAAACCACACATTTCTTTTAATTTACATACATAATACCTTATTATTNACTATTGATAATGTTTGTTCTTTTTAGATGATCATTTATTTTAATATGATAAATGAATAATATTCTACATATAACTAATTCATAAAGAAGGGAAAAAAAATTCTCACAAATTCCAAAATAATAATATATGTTATTTTAAAATAGATTTGTCTCAACAAATTTATTTTATTTTTAGGGCAATTTACATACAAACCACACATTTCTTTTAATTTACATATATAATACCTTACTATTATTATTATTATTATTTTGTATTTACAAGACTCAAATATTTCATATCACATAAAAAAATACTACTATTAATACATTTAAAAAATGGAGGATACCTTTTCAAGCATTTTTAAAGAGGTATAGTTGTAAAAATTAAAATTTGGGCGTTAGAAATGTAATTAAGTACATAGGAATTATGTGATATCTACCTAAACCTTCCTTCTTTCCATTACTTGAAGACAAAATATTTATTCTTGTTTGAGAGTTAAGTATTAAGAAAACAAGGAAACTCATGGAGTTATCTATATATATATATATATATATATATATATATATNATTTTGTATTTACAAGACAAATATTTCATATCACATAAAAAAATACTACTATAAATAACATTTAAAAAATGGAGGATACCTTTTCAAACATTTTTAAAGAGGTATAGCTGTAAAAATTAAAATTTGGGCTTTAGAAATGTAATTAAGTACATAGGAATCATGTGATATCTACCAAAACCTTCCTTCTTTTCATTACTTGAAGAAAAATATTTATTCGTTTGAGAGTTAATTNAAATAACATTTAAAAAAGGGAGGATACCTTTTCAAACATTTTTAAAGAGGTATAGTTGTAAAAATTAAAATTTCGGCGTTAGAAATGTAATTAAGTACATAGGAATTATGTGATATCTACCAAAACCTTCCTTCTTTTCATTACTTGAAGAAAAATATTTATTCGTTTGAGAGTTAATTATTAAGAAAATAAGGAAACTCATTGAGTTATATATATATATAATGAAATTCATGTATCATATATTTTCCTTTTATTTAAGAAGTTAAATTAAATCAAAAAATTGAATTTATTAAAGTAGTTAATGCATTTTATCATTAATATCTTATATAAGGTTCAAGGAAATTTTTAAATAAGTCTATTAATATTCTTTTAGAATATATTATAAAATAATGTTATATTTTTATTACTATGGATGAAAAAATTTATATATATTTAAAATAATATATTTATAAATAATATTGTGAATGAAAAAAATATATATTTAACTAGTTATTATAAGCATTGAACTCATTTTTAGCATTTGAATTTGTTTGACCCATNATATATATTTAACTAGTTATTATAAGCATTGAACTCATTTTTAGCATTTGAATTTGTTTGACCCATTAAGTAAACGCCTTCAAAATCCATTCTTTCATATTCTTATTGTGAATTGATATCATCTATAGGAAAGTCTAAGAATGGTATAATATGACATCTTCATGTACAACTAAGTCATGAATTCATATGTTACTATAATCATATCATTCAATATAGATCATCATAAATTCCTTCTTGTTTAGATGAATCATAACATCATCCATACATAAAATGAATTTTTGATATCTTACTTGTTAATATAATCTATTTATAAAAATCTAAATTCCAAAAGCTCATTAGCACTATGAATGGATTATTCAATAACAAAACCACTACTTGTACAATGATACATCTTAACATAGTTTCTATTGTATCAATGTAAATGTTTGCAAATATAAATCCGTTTATAAAGTTATTTCATCATAGACAAAATCTTACAAAACGTCTTTGGTCTTAACCTTGTTAAATGCGTTCAGTGGATAAAAACATTTTTTTCTTAAATTGCGAATTTTTGAAGAAATGAAACTAACAAAAAAATATTTACCTTATATTTAGATAAGACTTTTAAAGACTACACAAAGGGATATATGTGTGTGCCAAAGGCATAAATAGTTAAAGTTCAAATATGCCAACCTAATCCACTCCAAAAATTGAATATTTACTAATAATCAATAAATGTGTATGCCATAAATGGCTATTCTCTTTCATTTATTCAGAAGAGAAAAAACCCTCTTTTATGAAGAAGTGATCACATATCAAATGCTTATAAGATACATAAATTTATAACAATTAAATATTTTGGAGTTTAATCCTAAAAATGGTAGCACCTCAAACCATATTCTTGGGTAAATAAGCATCAACTCCCTAGCTATACAACTCAAAAAAATAAAAAAAATAAATAAAACAAAATATGATAAGAAAAAAAATCACCTCGATCTTCTTAGCCATTCTTCCTCTCAATATGTATTGTATTTATCTCTTCCCACCTCAAATTAATGTTATCTCTTGGTCAATTATACTTATCATAAATAGAATGTGATAATTAGTTCTCTAAGCTTATTATTATCACAATGTTTGAGAGTATGATTATTATCACCTTCAAATTTTTTATGATAGGCACTTAGGTTTGATTCAATTATAACCTTTGTCTATCAATTCTATCAACCATACTTGCCACCCTTATGCCAGTCATGGTTATTACCCTTAAACACATCACAAGGATCATCTATAGGTTTATAATTAAGTTTCTCATCCAAACTTTTTTTTCTTCACATTTAGATTTAATACTTATGCTTAAATTAGATCAAATATTCCTACTTAAATCAATAAAAATTTATAGTTCGTACGAACATCAACATGGACACGTACCATCTCCTTCAACAAGCTAGCAAGACTATTATCATCACTAAAACATGTTTAATGACCTTTAAAACATCATTATATTGATAGTCCTCATGTTATTTAATGAGGTAAGTTCTTGCACTCATAGTTTCTTATAAATTCTATGTGATATATCTTATTAGTGTGTGAGATCTTCATGTAATATTAGAACTATAAGGTCTATCTACAAATTTTCTAGCGTGCATCAATTATGATAAATTAAAATAAATATGCCTTTAAAATTTAATGAGCATAAATGATATTTAGATGACTTTAATAATGACATGGGAGGAGCTGGCGAGGTTGTCGTGTAGAGGAAGAGGAAGCTGGGGGAAGAAGGTTCGTGTGTGGGAGCCGAAGCCGAACTCTGGGGCAGAGGATCGTGCTAATGTCGATCTAGTCGAAGAGGAAGACAAAGGAGAAGATTCGATCGTGCCCTTGCCANAGCAGAGGATCGTGCTAATGTCGATCTAGTCGAAGAGGAAGACAAAGGAGAAGATTCGATCGTGCCCTTGCCAAGTGTCGAAGAAGAAGAGAAATTGTGTGGGAGATGATCATTCTCGCACGGTAATTCGATCCTGTGTGATCGAGCCGCAAAAGAAGAAAGGGAAGTGGCACTGTGCAGAGTCGTGTCGCGCCAAGAGTTTGGAGAGGAAAGGGTTTTAAATTAAATATATTAAGTATATTATCAATCATTAATAATGGGTATTTTGTTAATAAAATTTTAAAGTAATAAAAATATTAAAAGTATTAATTTCAAACCTATAGTTCAAGTATTACAGTCTTAATAATGAAATTTGCTAATTAAATTAATAATAATAATAATAATAATAATAATAGTAATAAAATTTAGTAACTTGAATATTTTGTAGGTGGTGACAAACTCTAAAAGTAAAGAAAATTATTCGTAATCAAGATGAATACTTATACTTTTAAACTATTGTAATAATTTGTTTCTTTTCAAATATGTTTACAGTTAATGATATTTTTAGGTGTTTTATTTTCATTGAGATATTCTTTTTCGTATTTTTCATATCGTTGTGAATGTGGTAGCTATTTACTCGTGTCTTTTGTGTATGTTTTATATAATATTTTGAATTGAGTGTGATGAATACATATGTTTATGTTGACTGTTTGTACGTACATGATNGATCTTAATAATGAAATTTGCTAATTAAATTAATAATAATAATAATAATAATAATAATAATAATAATAATAATAGTAATAAAATTTAGTAACTTGAATATTTTGTAGGTGGTGACAAACTCTAAAAGTAAAAAAAATTATTCGTAATCAAGATGAGTACTTATACTTTTAAACTATTATAATAATTTGTTTCTTCTCAAATATGTTTACAGTTAATGATATTTTTAGGTGTTTTATTTTGATTGAGGTATTCTTTTTCGTATTTTTCATATCGTTGTGAATGTGGTAGCTATTTACTCGTGTCTTTTGTGTATGTTTTATATAATATTTTGAATTGAGTGTGATGAATACATATGTTTATGTTGACTGTTTGTATGTACATGATTGACTATGATGGAGTCATCCTATGATAGTATTAGTGGGGGAACAATAATGTACATGTGCACGTAAAGGAAAAAGAATGTTGATATTGATGTGTCTTAATTGACACAATTTTTTAGTCTGTACTCATTTGACGGCTGTACAAATATGAAATGATATTATAAGATATTGATATAAACTCTTTAAATAACATTTTAAAAGTTTATATTGATTTATGACAAAGCTTAACCAACATGCATACTATTATTTTTTCTTATACTAGTGTAGTTTAGAAGTATGAGTATTCAATAGTTCGATTAGCTCATAGTTGTTTTAACTAATCTTTCAAGTTAAATTAATTGATTAAAAGCTGTAGATAAAACATTTATAGAAGACGCGGGCAACTAGTAACAAGGTGAATCTAATTTTAATGCTTCAATTTAATTTAATTAGTGATTCTTTTATTTGTTAAATAGTAAATGAATATATTAATTTATTTTTCATCGTCCGACTATATGTTCCCATCTTGGTTAATTTCAAGCTCTGGGTCAGGTCGTGAAAAAAGTGGTATTAGGGCCAAAGTTTAGAATAATTTAATTTAATATTGATGAAAAAACAAATAGGATAATTATAAGAAAATTTTAATAAAAATANATTTGAAGAAATGAAACTAACAAAAAAATATTTACCTTATATTTAGATAAGGCCTTTAAAGACTACACAAAGGGATATATGTGTGTGCCAAAGGCATAAATAGTTAAAGTTCAAATATGCCAACCTAATCCACTCCAAAAATTGAATATTTACTAATAATCAATAAATGTGTATGCCATAAATGGCTATTCTCTTTCATTTATTCAGAAGAGAAAAAACCCTCTTTTATGAAGAAGTGATCACATATCAAATGCTTATAAGATACATAAATTTATAACAATTAAATATTTTGGAGTTTAATCCTAAAAATGGTAGCACCTCAAACCATATTCTTGGGTAAATAAGCATCAACTCCCTAGCTATACAACTCAAAAAAATAAAAAAAATAAATAAAACAAAATATGATAAGAAAAAAATCACCTCGATCTTCTTAGCCATTCTTCCTCTCAATATGTATTGTATTTATCTCTTCCCACCTCAAATTAATGTTATCTCTTGGTCAATTATACTTATCATAAATAGAATGTGATAATTAGTTCTCTAAGCTTATTATTATCACAATGTTTGAGAGTATGATTATTATCACCTTCAAATTTGTTATGATAGGCACTTAGGTTTGATTCAATTATAACCTTTATCTATCAATTCTATCAACCATACTTGCCACCCTTATGTCAGTCATGGTTATTACCCTTAAACACATCACAAGGATCATCTATAGGTTTATAATTAAGTTTCTCATCCAAACTTTTTTTTCTTCACATTTAGATTTAATACTTATGCTTAAATTAGATCAAATATTCCTACTTAAATCATTAAAAATTTATAGTTCGTACGAACATCAACATGGACACTTACCATCTCCTTCAACAAGCTAGCAAGACTATTATCATCACTAAAACATGTTTAATGACCTTTAAAACATCATTATATTGATAGTCCTCATGTTATTTAATGAGGTAAGTTCTTGCACTCATAGTTTCTTATAAATTCTATGTGATATATCTTATTAGTGTGTGAGATCTTCATGTAATATTAGAACTATAAGGTCTATCTACAAATTTTCTAGCGTGCATCAATTATGATAAATTAAAATAAATATGCCTTTAAAATTTAATGAGCATAAATGATATTTAGATGACTTTAATAATGACATGGGAGGAGCTGGCGAGGTTGTCGTGTAGAGGAAGAGGAAGCTGGGGGAAGAAGGTTCGTGTGTGGGAGCCGAAGCCGAACTCTGGGGCAGAGGATCGTGCTAATGTCGATCTAGTCGAAGAGGAAGACAAAGGAGAAGATTCGATCGTGCCCTTGCCAAGTGTCGAAGAAGAAGAGAAATTGTGTGGGAGATGATCATTCTCGCACGGTAATTCGATCCTGTGTGATCGAGCCGCAAAAGAAGAAAGGGAAGGGGCACTGTGCAGAGTCGTGTCGCGCCAAGAGTTTGGAGAGGAAAGGGTTTTAAATTAAATATATTAAGTATATTATCAATCATTAATAATGAGTATTTTGTTAATAAAATTTTAAAGTAATAAAAATATTAAAAGTATTAATTTCAAACCTATAGTTCAAGTATTACAGTCTTAATAATGAAATTTGCTAATTAAATTAATAATAATAATAATAATAATAATAATAGTAATAAAATTTAGTAACTTGAATATTTTGTAGGTGGTGACAAACTCTAAAAGTAAAGAAAATTATTCGTAATCAAGATGAATACTTATACTTTTAAACTATTGTAATAATTTGTTTCTTTTCAAATATGTTTACAGTTAATGATATTTTTAGGTGTTTTATTTTCATTGAGATATTCTTTTTCGTATTTTTCATATCGTTGTGAATGTGGTAGCTATTTACTCGTGTCTTTTGTGTATGTTTTATATAATATTTTGAATTGAGTGTGATGAATACATATGTTTATGTTGACTGTTTGTACGTACATGATTGACTATGATGGAGTCATCCTATGATGGTATTAGTGGGGGAACACTAATGTACATGTGCACGTAAAGGAAAAAGAATGTTGATATTGATGTGTCTTAATTGACACAATTTTTTAGACTGTACTCATTTGACGGCTGTACAGATATGAAATGATATTATAAGATATTGATATAAACTCTTTAAATAACATTTTAAAAATTTATATTGATTTATGACAAAGCTTAACCAACATGCATACTATTATTTTTTCTTATACTAGTGTAGTTTAGAAGTATGAGTATTCAATAGTTCGGTTAGCTCATAGTTGTTTTAACTAATCTTTCAAGTTAAATTAATTGATTAAAAGCTGAGCGATAGGAGATAAAACATTTATAGAAGACGCGGGCAACTAGTAACGAGGTGAATCTAATTTTAATGCTTCAATTTAATTTAATTAGTGATTATTTTATTTGTTAAATAGTAAATGAATATATTAATTTATTTTTCATCGTCTGACTATATGTTCCCATCTTGGTTAATTTCAAGCTCTGGGTCAGGTCGTGAAAAAAGTGGTATTAGGGCCAAAGTTTAGAATAATTTAATTTAATATTGATGAAAAAACAAATAGGATAATTATAAGAAAATTTTAATAAAAATAAAAATTAAAGATTAAAGTTAATTTAATAATTATCCATTCAAGCGTAGTGATACACCTCAAATCATAGAAGAAGAAAATCTGATAGAAAATGAAGAAGTACGACATGCTATTAATATGAACGTGAATGTCCTCACTCAAATAATGGTGGCGATGACTCAGTTTATTCAAAAGTTCAAATCGCAGCCTATCGGAAATGATATTCTATAGATAAGTACTTGATGATATTTCAATATTTGTGTCTACCTTTGTTCAAAGGAACTGAAGACTCAATTGAAACGGAGTGAAATCTTATATAGAAATAATGAAAATTGGGCTCATCACTTGATTTAGGGAACTAAACACATTTGATTGTCAAAACTTCTTAAATAATCAGAAGGGGATAAGGAGAAGATCTGCTTCTGATTGTCACTTATAATTTATGTCATGACCCAATCGAAGCTGGTTAACGAAGATAGAGAAAATACTAAATAACATGACTTGTTCGGATGAAAGAAGAGTATTGTTTGCGATGTTTATGATGGATGGTGAAGCCGAAAGATGATGACGTGGGCAACATCAAGATATGTTAGAAAACTTACGCAACATGATAGTTATTTGGGAGGAATTCATGAAGCTATTCAGAGAATGATTTGTACCCCTATTCACTCGAAGAAAAATGCAGGTAAGGTTCATCAAGTTGAGGCAATGAGAGAAGACAATCATGCAGTACGAAGTAGAATTCACTGCACCATCGAGATATGCACCACAACTAGTCGCTACTACAAAAAAAGTGCTATAGATTCCTTTTAGATTAAAAGATTCTATCAGAGAGCCGTTAGTACATTTGGGAATTGATAA
Source organism: Phalaenopsis hybrid cultivar (assembly GCA_002079205.1). NCBI lineage: Eukaryota > Viridiplantae > Streptophyta > Magnoliopsida > Asparagales > Orchidaceae > Phalaenopsis > Phalaenopsis hybrid cultivar. Next base: position 62,178 of record JXCR01103077.1, read on the forward strand.
ATACTCATAGTGAACGAGCTAAAATAGTAGAGATTGTCTATCAGTTTACTCAGAAAAGTAACAAGATACATAAGTGAAAAATTGCAGAAGAACATGTAGATCACTCAAAAAGATCTAATGAGAAAAGTCCAAGAATAATTTGGGAGGTGTTAGCATAGGCACAACTCAGGGTACTAGAGTCACTTGTGCTAAATGTGAAAGATAGCATAAAGGATAATGTATGATGGGCTCTAACAATTGCTATTGGTGCCAGTCAACTTGGTCATATAACAAGGTATTCTCCATCTCTTGGCCAGAAGAGCGTCAAAGATTAGAAATCAGGAGGAACTTCTTCACAGAAGTTCGCAGGCGGGTAGAAAAAGATAGTCTGCAGCTTCGGCTCTTACTCAAGGTCAACCAAGGCAACGTCTTCGACCTCGAGTATATTCCCTTCCTCAAAGTGAGAATGAAGAACTTATTGTTGTTGATGGTAGCGAGTATGATTTGTTTTCTTGGCATGTTTTCGTGCTTCAGTAGTTATGTGTTCCGAAGTATATATAAGTTGCCTTATATCGAGTCTTTACCTTCATCTTAACAAATGACTTTTCGTCTCAAGGTTTTTCATAAATTATGAGGATGAAATTTTTATAAGTGAGAAAGATTGTAACAATATGCTTACCCAGGAGAAGAAACGAAAAGTCAAAGTAGATAAGAAGCGAGGAGCCGGGATGAGGAAGCGGGCAGTCAAGAAACAAGATAGTGAAGGAAAAGAAGCACGAGGTCGGGCAAACGAAACAGGGGGGAGAGAGGAACGAGATCGAGAAGTTGAAGAAGTGATTTTTTTTTTTTGCCTACATAAGTCGCATGCCCACTTACCTGAGAATGACACGTGAAGAGAAGTCAGCGAGGTCGTTGTGCAGAGGAAGAGTAAGCGAGAGGAAGAAGGCTCGTGTGTGGGAGGCGAACTCTGGAGCAGACGATTGTACAACTATCGAGCCGAGTCGAAGAGGAAGACGAAAGAGGAGCTTCGATTGTGCCCTAACCAAGTGTCGAACAAAAGAGAGAAGTTGTGCAAGAGACGAACCTTCTAGCATAGTATTCGAGAAGAAAGGAAAGGGGGAAGGGGCGGAGCGTGCGGAGCCGAGTCGGGCCAAGAGTTTGGAGAGGTAATGGTTTTAAATTACATATATTGTATATTATAAATTATTAATAATGGGATATTTTGTTAATAAAATTTTAAATTAATAAAATTATTAAAGGTTAATTTCAAATCTAAAGTTTAGGTATTGCAATCTTAATAATGAAATTTGTTAATTAAATTAATAATAATAATAAAATAGTAACTTGAATATTTTGTAGGTGGTAACTTAGATGTGGTGACAAAGTGATCTGTAATCAATATGAGTACTCATACTTTTAAAACATAATAATAGTTTATTTTTTACTCAAATATGTTTGCAGTTGATGATATTTATGGGTGCTTTATTCTGATTGAGATGCTCTTTTCTTTGTTGATCATATTGTTTGGTAGTTATTTACTCATGCATTTAATGTATATTTTATATAGTATGTGAAATTGAATGCGATTAATACATACACTTATGTTAACTGCTTGTATGTGCATGACTGAATATGATGGAGTCACCCCTTGATGGTACTCGTGAGGAAACATTAATGTACTCGTGCACGTAAATAAAAAAATCATAATATTGATGTATCTTAGTTGACATACTTTTTTAAACGGCACTCTCGTGACAGTTCTATAGATATGAAATGGTATTATAAGATATTGATATAAAAACTTTGAATAGCAGGTTAAAAATTTATATACTCATTCATAATGAAGCTTAACCAACATGCATATTGTTCTTTTTCATTGTATTGTTATAGTCTAAGAGTATGAATATTCATTGGCTCGTTTAGTTCACAGTTGTTTTAACTATCTTTTCAGATTAAATGGATTGATTAAATGATGAGCGATAAAAGAGAAAACATTTATAGTTGACGCAGACAGCCAGCAACGAGATAAATCAAATTTAAATGCTTTAATTTAATTTAATTAGCGACTCTTTTATTTGTTAAATAATAAATTAATATAATAATTTATTTTCCACCGTCCGATTATATGTCCCCCGTCTTATTTAATTTCAAATCTCAGGCCGGGTCGTGATATTTCTAATAACAAAACAAGAAAAATTATGATTGTCAACCCCACTATCACACTCCTACATATTATATTTAATGTTCATATTCATTAGACATTTTTATACCCTAAACTATCTAGAAGGCATATTGCATCCAAACCCCCCATCAACGTTGCACATAAAACCTGTACTCTTTTAATGCGTGTGAAATCTCTAAATTAACATGAAAAAATATCATTAAATTCTACTATTTCATAAAAATCTCCGCTGCAAATAACTACTGAAAGAGCTATATTTCCTTTTCATATTGATCAAATAAAAAGAAGTAATTCTATCACGAGCCTAAAGACAAAACTTGCAGCTAGGACTGTCAAAACAGCTCGTGTTCGGCTCGTTAATTTCTTTTGATAAGTTAATGAGCCGAACACGAACTAAGATGTGTTCGTTCGTGTTCGGCTCGTTTTGGCTCGAAATACTACTCATCAAGTATGTATATATATATATATATATATATATATATATATAA
>JXCR01103078.1:0-15325 GCA_002079205.1 Phalaenopsis hybrid cultivar
TTTAACTTTAAGAAGAGGATAGTGAAGTTCAAAATCATTAAAGGCTATTCAGATATAGTAATTCTCAGAAAAAGAAAAGAAAAGAAAATGAAAAAAAGAAAAATAAAAAAAAAGAAAAAAAAAGAAAAAGAAAAGATGTGAAGAGAAGCTTGAGGAGATGATTAATTAAAAATTGGCGTCACTTGAATCAACTTAAGGAAAAAGACTTGGACACATTTTCTAAACTTTATATTTGAATGTAAATAAATTATTAATAAAGTTTAATGAGGTTCTTTTTCATATGAATTTCGTAAGTAACTTTAATATAACAAATTGCAATTTTTCTTGAAAAAAATAGAGAATCAGAAACCTTAGACTTAATTACTGAATATCCTTACACCTTTAGTATTAACTCGAGTTGTTTTGAATTTTTCTTAAGTTAAAACTATTATATTTAGAAAATTAAAACATGGAAGTCTAAAAGTTAAATTCTTTACCATAAGTCATATTTTTTGATGTAGTAGAGAAATTACTTCAGGACAAGTAACATGTAAGTTTGGGGGATTTTGATACACTGAAAATGTATGCATTTTTAGACCGATATTTTATATCTATTTTTGGTGATATTGCACTTTAATGGAAGGTATTTTGATATTTTCTTGCAGGTTGTTGATTTTTAGGGCTTAAAGCAAAATGGAAGCAAAGAGGATAAAATTTAGAATCAAAATGACATTTTTGAAGAAATGCTCAGCGCTGAGGTCAGCGCCGACGGCACAGAATAATTTAACGCTGAAGATTTTTACTCAGCGCCGACAACGCCAAAGGCGGTTCAGACACTGTTTCTAGAAGGTTTAATGTATTTGGACAACTTTTTGAAGAGTTTTTTGAGGCACCTCTTGGAGAACAGACCTTAAGCTCTATTTGGGGCTGAAATTCATCAGAAAATTTGCTCCTCTACGTTTTTCACTCCTCTACGTTCATTTTTCGCTCCACATCATTCCATGCAACTACCATATTGGAGTCAATTAGTGATTTTTCTTTCATAGTTTAGAGTTTTTGTGGTGAGATTTGGTGTGAAACTTTTCATAAGAGCGTTGGAGAAGGAGAAAAGTGAGAGAGTTCTTCTTCCTATATTTCGAAGAAAAGACTACAAAAGATTTGCTTTGAGAAAGAGTTACAAATCAGTTTGTTTGTTTATTTAGTGTTATATGAACTTTATTTTATATATGAAATTTGTGTTTTTTTGTATCTTTCTCATGAAGTCAGAGTAATTACCTCTATCTTTCCCCCTACTCTGAGATATGGTGAAATTAAGAGATAAAATGAATGTGCCATAATTAAAATATAAAATAATTTGTGATGATTTTTCAACTCCGAACTTAATTTACCGTTAAGTCTGGTCAATTGATTTGTTAAAATATGTTGTGAAACATATGATTCGGGAAATGGAGTATGAGTTCTACAACAGATAGAGGATCACAATTGATTTCATGAAGGAGAAATTCATTCATGAAATTAAGTGCAAATAAATAAAGAAATATTCTTTATTGGGTGTAAAATTGGAGAATATTTAGGGTGACCGACTAAAATCCCCAATTTGGTCTTAATGTTTAAAAACTAAAGTGAGAGTTAGCCTTCAGGTGAAGGGAAGTGGGAGCACTGAAGTGGGAGTCGGTATCCTCCAAGCCTAGCCACGAATTTAGGGACTAAACATAAGATTAGCCAATGATTTTCTATGCATTGTATCATGGTAGAGAATTAAAATTGCTCCTATTTGGAACAATACATATTAAAATTATTTATCTCATTTCATTTCATCAAAATTTCATTATAGTGGGAAGGATGTTTTTTCACATAAGAAATCTTCATTACCTAAACATAGTTCTTAGATTAGTATTTAAGATTTAAAAGTTGCATTTCCATTTTTGCTAATAGTTAAGTGATTTAGTTTGGTTAAAATCCCAACATTTGAAATTAGTGATAGTGATTTTGTTTGATTTTCTGTAAATTTCCTGTTAAAATTTATCATTGTTAACTTACACCTTCCCCGTGAGATCGATATTTTGGGCTTAAATAGAAAGTCCATTATTACTTGATAAAAATGTGTACACTTGCATAGAATCCCATTATTCATTGCTTATAATTTATATTTATTTTACACAACTTACTTTTGATATAAGGATCAAGTTTTTGGTGTTGTAGTGTTATCAACTTCATAAATCCTTACATACAAAAAATTCAGGATCATCTGTCAGCAACAATTAGTTGCATCGTCTAAGAGATCTTCATAGATCAGGTAAAGGAGTTCAAGTTGAGCTTAGTAATCTTTGTTCATTAGGGTTTCAATTTAGTTTTGATGTCTTTTTTCAAATTATATGGGTTGAAAATCTTAGATTGCTTAAAACTTATTAATGTATTTATTTTTTTAATCATTTTGTATTTTTTTGTTTGGAATGACTCAGTCAAAATCCCATTGTTTCATCATCTCAAGATAATTGGGGTTTGCGGTTTGATTAATCACAAGTGACTAGAAGATATTTTTTTAAGCAGCCAATGGTTGCTTCCTCTAAAATATATTTTCAAACAAGGTTGCATTTTTGGGTTCAAGCTTAAATTTTAGTAGTTTTTTCAGTTGAATTTTATGTTTTCCTTTAGATTGGTTTTTTACCATGATCCAAAATTTCCCTTGACTAAGGTTAAGTATGCTTTTATTCTTTTTCAAGAAGTCAAACACTCATTGGCCTCCAATCTGAGTTAAGTTAAACATAGATTAGCCCAAGTTAGGTTGGATCAATTTAAAAGTTTCTTCAACAAATCCAAGCTTTCTCCAGTTCATCTCAAATTAATTTTAAATTGATTTAAGTCAACCAAAGTTTGACACAAATGACCCATGTTGGCCTAGTTTGAGAAGGTTCAAGCTAGAAAGTATTTGATTTATACTAAACCAAAGCAAGACTAAGTTGACCAAAGGTAACTTGAGTTAGGATAGGTTGACTCTATTTAACCTTCCTGAGTTAAGTCAACTCAAGCTTAAGTTATACTCAAGTGGAGTCAAAGCTATTTTAGATTTGATTTATCGATTTAAACTTGGTTTAAGTTTGACTTAAATAAAATTCAAGGTTTCGGTCGAGTTGATCCACGTTAGGTTGGATTGAGGTCAATTTTGGTTAACCTGAGTTATAACGGGTTATCCCAGTGGTTTATTTAAGTGGGTAACCCGATTTAGGTCAGGTTGATCTGATGATTGTATTGATTAGGCTAACTCGAGTTAGGTCGAGTTGACTTGAGTTAGGTTAGGTTGAGCCGATGATTAAGTTGAATTTAGTGAACTCGAGTTAGTTCAATTTGATTTGACGATTCAATTGAATTTTGTTTGACCAGAGTTAGGTCGGGTTGACTGGGTGATTCAGTGGAATTGGGTTAACCTGAGTTACGTCGGGTTGGCTTGGTGATTTAGTTTAATTGGCCTAACCTGACTTAGGTCAAGTTGACCCAGCAATTCTGTTGAATTGGGTTAACCCATGATAAATCAGACTAACTTGGTGAGGAGGCTAAATTGGGTTAACTAGAGTTAGTTCAGGTTGACCAGGTGATTTAGTTGAATTAGATTAACCTGAGTTAGGTCGGGCTGGCTCGGTGATTAAGTTAAATTGGGCTAACATGCGGTAGGTCAGTTTAATGCGGTGACTGAGTTGAATTAGGTAAAATGACTTAGCTCAAGTTGTCCTAGGGATTCTGTTGAATTCATTTAACCTAAGTTAGGTTGGGTCGACCTGGTGATTCAGTTGAATATGGTTAACTTGAGTGAGATTGAGTTGAACTAGTGATTCCATTGAGTTGGGTTAACTAGAGTTATGTCAGGTTGAATTGGTAATTCATTTGAATTGGGCCTAAGTTACGTTAGACCCAAGAGACTTATTTTGGACTAAGTCAGAGTTAGGTTGAACTTAAGCTAGATCTAGGTCGGGCTAGACCTATAGAAACTTCAAGTTGAACTAAGCCTAAGTTAGGTTAGACTAAGAATGGTTTATGTTTACGTCAAAGTTAAGTTAGACCCAAAGTTGGTTTATGTTTAAGGTCTAATGTGGGTTAGACCTAAATGTGGTTGAACGGTAGGTCCACATTAGGTTAGGCATAAGGTTTGTATTTAGGTCTAATGTGCGGTTTATGTTAGATTAGTCCTCGGGTTCATGTTTAAGTCAAATGTCAGCTAAACCTAAGAAGCTTTGGGTTTAGGTCTAATGTGGGTTAGAATTGAAAGGTTTAAAGCTTTAGGTTTAGTGTGGCCTAGACCGAGAGGTTTAGGGTTTTGGTGTAACATGGGTTAGATCTAAGGAAGTTTATGACCTTTGGTCTAGTATGGGTTAAAACTAAGAGTCTTCGAGTTTTAGATCTAAAGTAGGTTAGACCTTAGAGGTTTAGGGTTTAATTCTAATGTGGGTTAGACCTAAGAAAGTTTTTGAGATTTTGGTCATATGTGGGTTAGAACTAAAAGGTTTAGTATTTTAGGTCTAATGTGGCTTAGACCTAAGTGGTTTCGGGTTTAGGTGTAACATGGGTTAAACTTAGAGAGTTTTAGGATTTTAGGTATAATGTTGATTGGACCATTATACCTAAGAGGTTTAGGTTTTTTATGTTTAATGTTAATTAGACTTAAGCAGTTTAGGGTTTTTGGTCTAATGTGGTTCAGGCTTGTTCAAAGTAAGGTTAGACTTAGGGTTCATGCTTAGGTCAAATGTTCGTCAGACTTATGTTTTATGTGTGTTAGGTCAAATTTGGGTTAGATCTGGAGGTTTAAAGGTATAGTTCTAATTTGGGTTAAACCTAAGAGGTTTAAGGTTAAACTAGGTCTAAGTTAGTTTAGACATAGTTGAGTTTGGACTGGAGTAAGACAAAAAATAGGTTATACTTAAGATTGTTTAGGTTGGACTACATTTAGGATGGGTTAAACCTGGGAGGCTTCAGGTTGGTTTAGTTCTAATATAGGTTAGACCAAGATCAAGCCTAAAATAAACATGATGAACTAGGTCAGGTCTAATTAAGGCTCAGACAAAATCTCAATTGGATTGGGTTTAATTTTGAGTCGACTTAGGTTAGGTTTACTTAGGTTAGTTCTAAGTTGAGTTAAACCTAACCTAAGTCTAAGCTCAAATTGGGTGTGTGTGTGTGTGTGTGTGTGTGTAAATTAAACTCCTTTCCAAAGCGGGCAATGGGATTTCGATTCCGACGGCCGACAGCCTCCAACAGGCAACTCCTTAACCAAAATTGTGCCAACAAGACACTAATCCTCAAGCTTCTCCGCTCTGCTTTTTTTTCATGAGGATTACAATATCCAGATAGGAAACTCTTTGAAGATTCATTGAATGTGGATGCATTATGAAGAGACATTAAGGCACCATTTGAAAAAAATATAATAGAGGACTTGTATTAGATTAAAGAGGGCTCTCTCCTATGCCTCCCCCTAGCCACTTTAGTGCCGCCGCCTCCCTTTAGACACCACTAATGCCTCTTTCTCTCTCTTAAATTAATTAGGATACTTTTAGAGAAAGGAAAAAGACAGGAGTTGTAGAGTGTGAGTAGAGAGTACTGTAAAATAAAGGAAGAGAATATTCAAAAAACTTTAAGAGTTTGGTGAAGAGGATTTGAGATAAGTTTTATCTTTGTGATTACATTTAGTTTTAATTTAGACTTCCATTATTTTGCATGATTTATACTTTCAAACTTAAGTGTGGCTGTGTTTTCTACATGAATTCTGAGTATTTTTCTTTATTTTTTTCCTTAAAATGATAAGTGATTAGGTATTGGATGGAAGTTGTGTGAAGTATTAATCTTTAATTTTGGAATAAGTTGTGATGATTTTAAATCTTGTACTTCATTTACTTCTTAATTTGACCAATTAAGATGTTGATATTTGTTGTGAGAATAAGTAAGATCATAGATGATATTTTCTCAGTTAATTAATGGTAAGAATCACATGAGATTGCATGGAAGAGAATGTAATTCATATGATTGAGTGCAAATAAATTGGGAAACAAACTTTGAAGGGTGTAGAATTAGAGGACTTTAGAGTGACAGACTAAAGCCCTAAGTTTGGTTTATAGTTTTAGATTTTGATACGGGATTTTAGACTCAAGGTGGAGGGAGAAGAGGGAACTCCAAAGTGAGAGTTAGTATCTTCCCTACCTAGCCCGTCTTCAAGACTATTCAAACTTTAAACTAGCCAATGTTCCTTTTAGCATCTCTTGTAAGGGTAAAAAATATTATTGCTCATATTTGGCACATCACAATTTGAATACCTCTACAACAGAATTCTTATACTTGTTACTGATTCATGATAAAGAAAAGTTCTTTTATTTATATTGCTTTTATCTTACAAATATCTAGTTTAACTTAGTTAGTTATTTTCTTTACTTTCAATTATAAAAAAAATTAACAAAAAGAATCAAACTTTCATTCCTATTATAACATATATAGTTTGAGTAAGAATATTTTGCAAAGCAGAATTTGTTATCTAATTTCTTCTGATTTAGTTACATATTATATTTCTCCTCGTGGGTTCGATATTTGGGGCTTAATTAAAAAGTCCTATATTACTTGATAACGTTGTGTATACTTACATAGTATCTCATATTTAAATATAATAATTGCATTCTTATTTGCTTCAAAGTCAATTATTTGGCAGCCATTACAAAGTAAGCAATAGAAGTAAGGAAAAATTAAGATTTTAACTGCATACATCATACTGTGATATAAAAATGGAATCATTAGGCTAGGAAGATACCAAGTTCTCACCTTAGAGTTCCCACTTTCTCTTCACCCGAGGGAAAACATCTCTCTTTAGTTTCCAAACACCTAGACCAATTTGGGGATCATTGAACTAACCCGTTGCACTCAACCCCATGAACTACATTCTGATCCATGAAATTAAATGTGATTTTTACTTACTTGTAGAAAGCATAACCCTCCCCAATAGTATGTTTTCATAACAAATTTTAGCAAATCAATAAGTAAATGAAGTTCAAGTTTGAATCATCAAAATCAAGAAATTAAAACACTTGCAAAAAATATTGATTCTTCACATAGTTATATCTCATTGTAAGGAGAAGGACGAAACAAACTACTCAGAATAAATGAGGACGAGACAACAAAACATGGATTTATATATATTTAGAAATAATTTTACACAATAACTTAAAATAAAGTAAAACAACTTATCTCAATCTTCTCCCTAAGAAAATCCTTTGAAGTTCCTTTGAATCACTTTCTCTCCTTACAATATCACTCAATTCTCTCTTAGAAATGNGCATCTTCTTAAAAATCCATCCAAATTCAATGCATTTAGAGGAATAACCATTTCTGGTGTCTAGGCACCGAAATCAGGCACTTAGGCACCTCCTTCTCTGGATTTTGGCACTTAGGCATCGAATCAGGCGCTTAGGTGCCAGTTCAACTTTTACAAAGAGCCACTTTTTTCCTTCAAATTTCTTCCTATTTGCTTTCTTTAAGCTATAAATTCCTAGACTTAGTATACCTACAAAAAAAAACATGAAAATACATTTCCATTTAGTGCAATATCACTAAATATAGACATTAAATGTATATGTAAAAATTTAATATTTTTAGGCATGTTAGAAACCATTTGAGGAGGCTTATTCTATTATAGAGGAGATGGTCACTAATAACTTTCAATGGCCCTCCAAAAGTGTACACCTGAAGAAGGTAGCAAATATTCTTGAAATCGATTAAGGACCTCCAGTTATTGAGGAAAATTCATTTGGGTAGTTGATTGATACTAGCTCTTTTGAAAATATTCATACGATAAACAATCATTCAAATAACTCATATTCCAATTATTAGAATCCAGTTAAGAAGATACATTCCAACTTTAATTGGAATAATAATTACGAAAAAAGAAACCAATCGTAGGGAAATAATCAATTTAATCCTACTGATAATTGGAATAACCAAAGTAATTCTAACTTTAGACCTTCTTTTCCTCTTGTATGTAACTCCAACCCACAGCCTAAGGAGAAGAAGTTATCATTATAAGAGGTTGATTCTCAAATGGGGAGTCAGCTATAAAGGAAAGGGGCTGCAATTAAGAATATTAAAAACCAACTAGGGCAAATTGGTAGGTAACTCACTTAGTAATCATCCTTAAGAGATTTTTCCTAGTAGCACCGAGGTGAGTCCTAAGAATACGAATAGTGAGCAATTGAAAGCAATAAATTTAATCATTAGAAGAGAACTAGAGGATATAGTTTAAAAGAAATTTAAGTTGAGAAAAGAGGAAGAGGAGACCAAATAAACTATGGAAGAAATTATTAAGGAATCAGAAAGACCTAGGGAGAACTTGACATAAAATTTAGGAGACCTTGAATTATCTTATATGGATCCATCTTTTATAATTTTGAAAGAAGACATTAATATACAAACAGGAAAAATTATTGGAAGAATATTTGATTTAGAAAGAACCATTAGGAACAATAATCTGAATCGATCCTCTACATGCCCTCAAGATGATTATTATAGAAATGAAAGGATAAGTTGCAGGAAAAATTGAAAATTGAAGATTTAGTAGAAATTCCTGGATCATCAAAAGATTGGGCGATTGATCGAGGATTACTAAATTGGAATTTTGATCCAGGAGAGAACCTTATTCATTGGGCTTACAATGTTAAACAAAGTGTTTCTTGGGAGGCAACCTAAGGTACATATGAATTAGTTTGTTCTTAAGTTGTGACTGTTTGTAGTGTTTTGTGTTCGTTGCTTATGTGGATTTGATTGTTCAATATTGCTTGTGGATGTTAGGATTATGTTTGTATTGCTTGATTTTATGCTAATAGAATTAGATTTGATTTATCTCTATGTTTAGTTTTCACTACTATCGTTTAGATGTTGATGTATTTCCTTTTACTAGTTGTATTTGACATTTTTTGTCAATATTTGTATATTTAAAATACCTTTGGACAAAGGTGTTGGTGCTTTTAATTAATTTTATATTGATACCTTCACCGTTAGTTAGACTTTATTCAGTTTAGATTTTATTTTAGCATGTGTAGGTTTGAGTTACTTTTTGTTGCATATTATTTTATCCTTATGTAAACTTTAAAATATTTCTGATAAACATATGAGATAGATTGTACTTGCAAGATGTGATTATTCTTCCAGCTTATGTTTCCAGTATTGATTACTTTACATTTTAAAAATCAAGTTTGGAGGGAGAAAAATCTTTTAAAAGTTTAGCATTATTTGTCCTCAGTAGCTTACATATAAGATCAATATTAGTTTAAAATGATTTGTGGTATATGGTGTTATTTTTAGGGTACTATAATTTTGTTTTTATAGATGCTATAGAAGACTTAGTTAAAATGTTTGTTGAAAAGGACTGTGCTGGAGTTAAGGTATTTAGTATGAGATAATAGTAATATGATTTTACTATTTATAGTAGGAAAGAATTGCACTTGTGAAAAATTAAGATTCTTATATTTGCACTTTATAAGAATTGAGTCTCTATTGAAAGCAATTTTAATTTAATACTGACAATTTTAAAAAGTGAAGAAAATTGATGAGTTTTAAACTTTAGGAGGAGGATAGTGAAATTCAAAACTATCAAAGGCTATCCAGATATAGTAATCCTCACATTAAAATAGTAAGGATTGAAAATAATCCTACAAGAAAGAAAAGAAAGAAAAGAAAGAAAAGTAAAAAAGAAAAGAAAAATTTATGAAATGTGAGAAGAAGCTTGAGGAGAAGCCTAATAAAAAATTTATTTCACTTGAATTTCCTAAAAGAAAAGCTTTAGAAATGATCCTAAGCATATTTTTATTTTAAAAAACTATTAGTCAAAATTTGCATAAATAAAGTGCTTAAATTCTAATTTAGTACTTTTTAGAAATCCCAAGTTTGATAAATTAAAATTATTTTTTAAATAGATTGAAAATTAGGAATCTTAAGTTGAATATTAAATAGGCTTATAACTTTGTTCTAGCTCGATTCACTAGAATTCCCCCTAAGTTCTAATATGGCATTCCTAAGGCAAAGATGAAGGAAATCTTGTAGAACCTAATACCACAAGTCAACAAATTTGATTTTTAAATTGTAGTGTTACTTGATGACAAGGAACGTTTAAGTTTGGGGGATTTTGATATGTCCTAAAGCATGTCTTATTTTCTTTATCTTTTACACTTTTTTTTAAGTTAAATTGCACTTTAATGAAATTTAGTTTAGTTTTTTTTTGTGCAGGTGTAATAGGTAGAACACTCGGAGTGAACCAGGATTAAAAAAGAGCAAAATGGAGCTGAATGCAGCATATATGGAAAATTTTGGCTTAGTGCCTAGGCATCAGATTCTGGGCACCACAACACTCCTTTCAAGTGCCTTGGTGCCAACTTCTGGTGCCTCGATACCAGAACTCTGCTCATCCAACTTTGAAGGAGGCGCCTAGGCACAAAGTTCTGAGTGGCAAGGCACGACCATTTTCTGTAGTTGTTAAACTACAACTTCATGAGTTATTAAATGAATTTAGATGCTTGGAGAAAGGACTTTTTTGCATTTCCAAGTCCTGCAATTCTTCAGGAATGCTAAAGGTCATAAGATAGGAGTAGAGATTGTAGTTTCTTAGCTTTTCTTGAGAAATTGGAGAGGTAATTTGAGTGCATTTTGTTTAGGATTTGTATCAACATTGCAAGGATTGTTAGAAGGCTTTGTTGGAGGGATTTACATCTCATTATCAAAGGATAAAAGCTAAATTTTATGTTTTGATTATCTTATATTTAATTTTAAACACATATTTAGTGAATCTTTTGATTCAATGAAGTTTTTTGTGGTTATAAACAGGCTTTATGAGTAGAGTTCATGCATTTTTCTCTTGTGATTGTTTAGTAGAACTTGCAGAATGTTGAATGCCATGGAATTATTTTTCTTATTTAAATGTGATGCGTATTCTAGTAGGTTTCATTTACATGTCATACTGACAGTATAACTTATTAAAATTAGGTGAGGTTAGCATGGCAGAGATCTTAGAATGATTGAGGGAGCTTTTTATGGGGTTATTAGGACCAGAGTTGGTCGTATTTAACCCACCTTGCCCTGGGTTTTGCTCTCCAAGGTTTGAATATGGGTTGGCTTGACTTGGGTGCCAAGTGTTTCCCCCCCCCCCTAATTGAAAAGTGCATGGTTGGTCTTTTATGCTTGTCTCATGATTAATTTTATTTTAATTAAAGTTTATTTTGGTTGTAGTGTAATGTTGGATCATGATGGGTTGGTTGTATGTCATGGTGGGTCATGGTTGACCCATGTCGAGAGTTAGGCCATGGGAGATAGGTTATGTAGGACAGGCCATGGGTTCCCTCATGGCCCCTTGTATCTTTAGGATTAGGCTTAACACAAATGTCTTTAGTTTTAGCCTACTTAGGTTTTTTGGGCATTTGTACTTTACATAATCGATTGAAGAATTAGGTTAATTATAAAGGCCAACACCCTAAAGAAAATTTGACTCCTATGTGATCTTGGGCTTGAACAACTTTAGCCAAGATATATTTTGTTGTGATGAGTTTAACAATCTAGTAATTGACCCAGTTGAAGTGGGCCCAATTAGCCTTTAGTGACTCTTTGTGTCCATTTCAATTTCAGGGTTATTGAGGTTGGGAAGGCCTTAAGTGAGGCCAAGAATCAATTTGGGTAGATGATCCTTCCTTTTAGAATTTTTTGTGTCATGGGGTTTCTAGGAACCATAGAGGATTCCTATGTTTTTAAGTTTCATGGGCAACCCAGGGCATCTGTTACTCACAAGCAGTCAGCTTGGGCCTTCATCAGGCCAAATCCTAACTCATCTCAACCAGGGGTTGAGGATTTGGGCTTAATCTCATGAAGTGCTCAGTGTGCGTAGCCTTGATATGAAGTCACATGTGGTTGAGATTCTTCCTCTAGTCATCTATGAAGGTTACTAAGACAACCCTAAGGTTAAGTGCTAGGATCCCATATTGAGTGGATTAATTCTCACAAAAGTGACGTCAATAGAATCACGTTTTATTTTATTTTTTTAAATGTAAATGATGGAAGAAACAACAATATTTTTTACATTTCCATAGCCATGCAATCATATAAATAATCATAGAATTGTAAATATGCTACCACTAAATGAAATATTTTTATTTTCCTTTAGATTTTATTCCATAGTTACAAAGTTGATTATAAAATTGATTATAGTTTATTTAATACATATAACCATCAAGAAAATATGTAATCCACCTTTTAAAAAACATTTTCTCTCAAAAAAATTTTATTTATGAAAAAAAATTAAATACAAAATGTTATTACCAATTATAAATTTCATTAAATTTATAATTTTTAATGATATAATATTTAAAATTTAACATAGTAATATAGAAATTAAGATTGCAAAATTTATTGATATTAAAAAAATTTTGCATCAACAAGCTAAATAATTTTACAAAATTTCTATATTTTTTCTATTTTAAATATCTAAAAAATATAAAACGTAAAGAATAACTATTAGTTATTTCTAAATATATTTATTAATATTTTGAAACTTTAAAATTTACTCAAAATATTTCTAATTTTATTTATAATTATGTAAACTGTTTAAATTTTTTGAAGAAGAAAAGCGTGGAGGCAGCTTGGCCAATTGGCTTACCTGCTCATGGACTAATTGCGCATTTAATGGGTGTTTTAAGTGTGGGGGTCTACGTTAGTGCCTTCTTAATTTATTTTTCAATATCCTATTATAAATTTATTTTTAATAAAAATCTTTTTTTTTTATTTTTATTTATACTTCGAGTTAAATTACCTGTTATAATGTTATTGAAAATTTATACTTTTTAAAAATTTCTATGAGTATTTATTTTCTTATTTCTTTGAATCAGGTTCAAAAAAATTACTTTTCATATTTCATTTTTGAGATCTAATTACACTAATTATAATAATAATAAATTATTTTTTGTTTGTGAGAAGTTAACAAGTCAAATAAAAATTGAGGGTATCCATTTTTACTTTCCTGTTTGTATGTGTGTGTGTAGAGCTGAATCAAACTGAGTTGAGTCAAGAATGTCATGGATTGGACTCAATGTAGTCATATCATAAGTTGTTCATGTTCAGTTCGAGCTTAAGCGAATCTTTGACATATATAATCATGATTGGCTTGGTTAAATTTTTTAATTTCCGTACTTGATTTGTACTTAATCACTTTATGTTAATTGTACAAACTACAAATTCAAATTACTACATAATTATTCATGCAAAATAAAAAATCTGATTTGCACTTAAATTTTCATGTAAAGCTAGTAAATAACATAGAAATTTCATTTAGTAATTGATTTTTTAATTAAAACTATTAGAAAATGTTTTTACAAATATAAATAAACGAACAACTGCATAAATTTTAATTAAATAATTAATAGCTTATAACAAGTAAATAAAATAATGAATAGGTTGTAAATNACAAAATAAAAAATCTGATTTGCACTTAAATTTTCTTGTAAAGCTAGTAAATAACATAGAAATTTCATTTAGTAATTGATTTTTTAATTAAAACAATTAGAAAATGTTTTTACAAATATAAATAAACGACCAACTGCATAAATTTTAATTAAATAATTAATAGCTTATAACAAGTAAATAAAATAATGAATAGGTTGTAAATAAGCTTTCTTGAATCCAAAAAATACAAATAAGTGCCAAATGAATAGCTCATTACAATAATAAATGAAAAAAATGCATTAAATTTGTATGTATATTGATATAAAATTATTATATGTTACCATTAATTGCATAATTAAATAAATTCTGGTTAATTATGATTAATTTATATAATATGTCATATAAATATGGAGCANACTAAACGAATAGCTCATTACAATAATAAATGAAAAAAAATGCATTAAATTTGTATGTATATTGATATAAAATTATTATATGTTACCCGTTAATTGCATAATTAAATAAATTCTGGTTAATTATGATTAATTTATATAATATGTCATATAAATATGAAGCATTTAATAAGTTGTTGAACAACCAATGAGCATGTTCATGAAGATTTAATAAGTTCATCCATGTTCAAATTTGTTACTTTTAAATTTCAAATTAAAAAAATATATATTAAACATTATTTATTTATTAATTTGAACAATTATTGAATAAATATTAACAGAGCTATGTTCAAATTTCTCATCTAGTCAACGTGTTCATTTGCTGCCCGCCATCCAGTGTATAGGTGCCCTGTTTGTGTACAAGGGTTTGAAATAAGAACATGCGTGTGAATTGATCATACAGTGAACAAGTCAAATATAAATAAAAATTTTAAATTNACATCTAGTGAACGTGTTCATTTACTGCCCGCCATCAAGT
Organism: Phalaenopsis hybrid cultivar; assembly: GCA_002079205.1. NCBI lineage: Eukaryota > Viridiplantae > Streptophyta > Magnoliopsida > Asparagales > Orchidaceae > Phalaenopsis > Phalaenopsis hybrid cultivar. The sequence goes on from JXCR01103078.1 coordinate 14,350, forward strand.
GTATAGGTGCCCTGTTTGTGTCCAAGGGTTTGAAATAAGAACATGCGTGTGAGTTGATCATACAGTGAACAAGTCAAATATAAATAAGAATTTTAAATTCTGCTTCTCAATACCTTCCGATTGGTGAGAAGTTGGAAGACGAAGCGAAGGTTTTTTTGTAATAGGGCCCAAAATTTGGCAGCAGCCAATGATTAGGAGGCGATCGCCAATTTATTTTGAGCGTGGACATCCAAAAGAGGCAAGCATGGTAGCTCGCGCAAGCTTCTTTGCGCAAGCTTCTTTGTAGACTTGCGCAAGCTTCTTTGTAGACTTGCGCAAGCGTCTTCGAGTTGGCTTCTTATTAAAACAAGCCAATCTTAATTAAAAGAAATGGATAAATAAATGTATTCCGTTATTTATATTTTTCTTATTAATGTCATGGGCTTCCTTTCTACAGACGCATCTTCTTTCTCTTTCTAAAGTAACCAATTGCTAATATAAAAGTACCAAAGGAATAATTGGCGGGTTCGGTCTGTTGCTAGAGGCGTGAAGAGGGGGAGATAGCCATGGCCCCAAGTTTTGTTGTTCTCTCTCTCCTCATCCTTCAAAGTTTCCTCTTTTCTTCCTCTTCCTCGGAGCTTCACAGATTTGATCATCCCGCCAAGAAGGATGGTTCTCTGAGCCTTCTCGTTGTTGGAGATTGGGGAAGAAAAGGATTATACAATCAATCCCAAGTGGCAGAAAAGGCATTTGCTTTCTTCTCATTTTTATCGACTGATCTCTATTTAAGAAAATAATAATCATATAAAACGTGTAGATGGGAGAGATTGGGAAGGAACTCGACATCGATTTTGTGATATCAACCGGTGATAATTTCTACGAGAATGGATTAACTGGATTAGATGATACTGCTTTTGAGGAATCCTTTGCCAATATTTTCACGGCCGAGGGCCTGCAGAAGCAGTGGTATGCTGGTAAGTACTAATACCATTCTAAC
>JXCR01103081.1:5763-24335 GCA_002079205.1 Phalaenopsis hybrid cultivar
ATATAATGAGTACAAATTAATTTTTTTTTCTGGTGACTCTACTAGTGATTACTTCTCTTTCCATCTTTGACTGATAATTTTATCTTTAAATATCAGTAATGTGTTTATCACTTACAGGCCAAAATACTTTTCATCCATTGGATATCTTGCCAATTTTGCTCTTGGATGGGTATAGTCAACACATTAAATCCGTTAATTTTATAACCTCTAATTTAACATTCTATAATTTGTGGGTTCTAGAATCTCATAAAACATAAAATTTTGAAACCCCGATAATTTATTTTGTTTCTTTTGGTTTAGGGAAGAATTCCTTAACATTCAAAAGTCTGCTAAGTGAAATTCTAACCTATACCAATAAAAATCCTCTTAAAACAAAATTAAATCTTTTAAATTAATATTTCACAAAATAAGTTGTTATGCTCCCTCCCTCACTTAGTTTGTGGAATTAAACTTATCTCATATAAACATCAGCCACAAATTATAGGTTACCCTAAGGTTATAACTAGCATGAAATCATTAATTGTATTTGCATATAAAATATGAAATTTGAACTCGCATTTGTCTATAAATGTAAAACTTAGCTCATCCAACTTGCATTTTCATGTGAATGTAAAATTTAACTCATCCAACTAACACTTTCATATAAAACATGAAATCTCAACTTACATTTCTATGGAAATGAAAACTTAACTTTGTTTTAGTTTGTTCTTTCTCTTTTTTTTTTTTTTTTAAAGGAGTTGTCAGCTTGTCGATCATCTTATAATTCCCTTCTCCGAATAAATCTCTCTTCAGGGTTGTATAAATGACCAAAAGAATAGAAAAGTCGGAATAGATGAACATAGGACAACAAAGACAGACAAGAGAAAAAGTAAAACGTGGAGAGCTTACGTATGATAAATGATCTGACCTGCATTTAGTTTCTTGGACAAAAACTTGACATACATGGTTTCTTTAGGCTGCTAGTATACAAAATGGATATGTTATAAAATTTAGAGTTTAATTTATCGTTTGCACACTGGGGGTTTTACGCAATTGAACGTATCATTTCAAATAATATAGGAAATTCTTTAAAACCCAGAGTATCAATCTCATAGAGAAGCGAGCTAAGAAATCCCTTAGGCTAATTCTAGTTTACTATTATCAGGTCTTAGTATGGAATGTTGATAATCGGTGTTTTTCTAACAACTACTCCTAAGTAAAAACCTAAATCTAAAGATAAGCCTAACTAGATAAATTTGTTTGGTGAATCTGAGATGTAACAACTTCCTTTCTTTTGTGATGACCTATATAAGGTGTAGGAATGAAATGCTTAGAATTTAATGTAACAGTGATAATAGGAGCAAACAAATTTTTTACCCTCTTCCGAGTGCATAAAGAACATTAGCTCACCTAGAGTTAAGGTGTCAAATCCTTGGTTATGTTGGATATGTTCTAGCCTCTCACTTCTAGATTACCCACTGTGCCCTCTCTTTTAGACTAACATAAGCTTAATTCCCAAATTGTAGATCAAATTGAAAAGAATCTAGCATGTCACCCTAGAAACACTAATTTACACCCAATTAAAGAATATTTTCCTGACTTAGCATTGCCGCCTAAACTACTTCACCATAGCAAACCAAATAGTGTGAGTGCATGCAAGTTGTGAAGCGCTACTCTTCCAGTCTTACTTTAAACTTACAACAGATTTTAACATAACATATAGCCAGTATGTTATGTCAATGAAGCAGTGGAGATATTAATCATCACATAGAAATTAAAATTATTCTATCATAAAACAAATTTCCTAACTTATGTCACTACTTCATAATAAGAGTGTTGACCTCACTTTTGAAATGGTCAATCTATATTACTTATATGAGCTCAAACCCCAACTCTTTGGCTGAGTGGGTATAGAGCTTTGACTAAGTGAATAATTGAATTGACCATTAAAGGTAAGCATACTCTATGTCACTTGGGTCGAGCTTGAAAATGTTAGAAGCCACAATGACCTTTAAAATTATCTTAGGAAGGGGATCCACCTAAATTGTTCTCTAAACTCATTAATGGCCTTCTTAACTTTTCCAAACCCTAAATTTCACATCAAACACCTAATTTGTCCTTTTTAACCTAAAAGGGACAAACCCACCATATAATTAACCTAGGTTAACCTTGTTCAACCCTGATCAACCCTGATCAACTCGGGCCAACCCTGGTCAACTCATGACAATTTGGTCAATTTTTCATTTCTTAAATAATTAATTAATTAATTGATTGAAAGAATGAACTTAAGACCCATTTAGCTTAGGTTTAGGCCAAAACCCTAATTTTATGCTTAAAGCCCAAACATTTAGCCCATGACCCAAGCCCATGACCCAATGGGTAATCTATGACCTACACTAACCCACCATGGATTTGAATGACCCATGCATTATTAAAATGACTAATAGAAAAAAGAGAAAATAAATAAGGGAAAAGGGACAAAGGAAGTTATTTCTACCTACCTCGCCTTCCTCCTCCTTGGCATTTTAGTCCAAGCAACCAAAGTCCCTTTATGCTTATATCAAGGAGGAATGCTTCCAAGCTCAATCACTCCACCTATTCCTCTCTCCATTATCCAAAAGCCATGGATTTCTCCCACCTCCTCCATTGGATCCAACATGGACAAACATGCCAAAACAACAATTCTCTTCATAAGTTCTCCCTCTGATCTAGAAAAACATCTCGGGGGGGTCGGGGGATCTTCCCTAGAACAAAATTGATCACATCCAAGCCTCCCATGGTTATTAAAAGGGCAAACCAAGAGCCCCCATAAGAGGAAGAACCCTATCCAAGCCTCAAAACCTTTGGCCTTCAAGAGAGAAAATCTCCTCCAAGACATAGGCAGTTGGTACCCCATTTTTTCAAGGCCTCAAAACCTCTATGAAACCCAAATTTCTAATCCCAATTCCTGGGTAAATTTTAGGTATAAGAAAAACTTTGACAAAGCTTCAAATAAAACCTCCCAAATACTTCCTTGAACCTTAAGAAGACGTTTCCCATTGAAATTGAGCGTTCCCAAGGTCTCTAACCCATTCTAAGCTAAAACAAAGCCACCATTCCATCAAGGATATATATAGGCCCAATTTAATTCCAAATTAAACCTAGGAGCAGCATCATAATGTCTTTACAAAAAATCCTATCAACCCCATTAAGGCCACACCTATTGGGCTGAGTTATGAACCTCTAACCCTAATTTTACATTCGGGTTTGGAACATTGCGAAGCAAATCATTACATCATGCCTATAAATCCATATGGATATGTTCCTTTTGCTTCGATGAAGCTTTAAAAACAAAAATCATCAATGTTAATGAAGAATCAGTGGAGATCTTATGAATTAATCACGAACGGAAGTCAGTTAATCATCTCTTGAGGATGATGAACTGATGTCGTCCATTTTCATGTATAAAAAATGGATGGCCATGACTAAATTGTGCTAACGAAACTCCAAACGAAGAAAACACTAGATCGTTTGCTTACGTGGAAAGGCACGCAATCAAATAAAATTGCACAAGCTTTTGACATCTTCGAGGATGACGGGGCAACCACATGTTTAAATAGGAAAATATGTGTTTTTTTTATTTAATAGATTTTGGAAAACATAAAAAATGCATAACTAAATGCAGAAAAATCATAATAATTAACAAAAAATATCCTTGGATTCAGGAAAACAAGAAGAAAATTATTAAATAAAATTGAAAACTAATAATATTTTTTTAATAATTAATTAATTATTTACTCTCTTGAGTTATTTAATTATTAAAAATTAATTATAATTCCAAAATTGATAAAATTTCAGGGATTAATCATTTTATCCCTGCGGACATTTCCTGATTTTCCCAAGGTTAGGAAAAATCTACAAAGCCAAATTCACCATTTTTCACCATTTTTTATAATTATTTTTAAAAATAATTATAAAGAATAAAAAAAATTGGANTTCCATACCTCCAAAAAGTTTGAATCCTGAATCTAATGTCTAAGAATATCAAATACCTGATCCCAGAGGTCTTAGAAATTCTATCAACCAAAACGTCATGGTAGGTGGCACAATCTGATTGCTTGTTATTGACATGTTTAAGAGTTATTATTATATGGGAGAATGCACATACATACCACCCAATTCTTCTTAATTTACATATCTAACATCCTAATTTATAATTTACTCTAATACAAACTAAAACTTTCTAAACCTTCAAAATACAACTCTAGTGTTTGATTTGCTAAAGAATGATTGTTGCCTATAAGAAATGCAGAATGTTATAATTGTAGTGTTATTAGTGTTAGAGAATTTGCGGCATATATCAGCACTTTAGTATTGTACAAACATCCAGCATATACATAAATAAAAGAAAGGGTTGATAAATGAGACATTTGGGATTTTTATGTGGTAAATTCGAAAGGAAAAAAGTATAGGGCCTAGCCTAATTAAAATGGTTCAACTATTCAGATGTATGTTACGAGAATTTGTCTACCCTTAAACATCAAAAAATAATATTACAAGAACTAAGAAAATATCGTATGTATGTATGTATGTATGTATGTATGTATGTATGTATGTATGTATGTATGTGTATATATATATATACATCATAACTAATTAAATGTTTGCTTTTATCTCATTAGACTAAGTTTGAGATTCTATTTGTTAAATAGACCTTACATTTAGTTTTAGGATTGTGAGGTTGTTCATCTTACTATGACAAGTCCTCATTTCTTAGGCTATCTTAAAATATGCTATTATTATGATATAAACCCTAATTTTCGAAAAAGAAATGTCAACTTAAATAAATAAATCTTTCAATTTAAAAAATAATTAAATCCCAACCATAGGATAGTAGAAGTGCTACTAAGTTTCTCAGTATCTAAACACTTATAACTTTTCTCCTTTAAATTCTGATAATAAATGTTCCACATATTCTTTCCATTTGAATTTCAAAAAAATAATAATGAAAAATAAGCTTTAAAATTTTAAAGACTTAATCTCAACCTTAATTAACGGTTTTCTTTAGAGATTTTCTCTCTCAAAGTGCAATGAACTATAATGGCTTGTTTTTTTAGAAAATTTGTAATGCAGATTAATTTGAATCCTATCTAGCTTTCTGGTTCGATAGAGAAAATATTTTTTAAACATAAATATTGACCCACTAATTATTAAAAAGATTATTCATTTGAGTAATTAAATCCATTGTAAAGTGATATTTATATCTTTTCAAATAATATATTATTTTTTATGTCATTTTTTTATTATTCAAATAATTTAAATATTAAAAATCTATATAATGAATACAAATTAAATTATTTTTTTTTCTTGTGACTCTACTAGGGATTACTTCTCTGATAATTTTATCTTTAAATATCAGTAGTGTGTTTATATCCCTTACAGACCAAAATACTTTTCATCCATTGGATATCTTGCCTATTTTGCTCTTGGACGGGTATAGCCAACATATTAAATACTTTAATTTTAGAACCTCCAATTTAACATTCTATAACTTGTGGGTTCTAGAATCTCATAAAACAAAAAATTTTGAAACCCCAATAATTTATTTTGTTTCTTTTGGTTTAGGGAAGAATTCCTTAACATTCAAAATTCTGCTAAGTGAAATTCTAACCTACACTAATAAAAATCCTCTTAAAACAAAATTAAACCATTTAAATTAATATTTCACAAAATAAGTTGTTATGCTCCCTCCCTCACTTAGTTTATGGAATTAAACTTTTCTCATATAAACATTAGCCACAAATTATAGGTTACCCTAAGGTTATAACTAGCATGAAATCATAAATTGTATTTGCTTATAAAATATGAAATTCAAACTCGCATTTGTCTATAAATGTAAAACTTAACTCATCCAACTTGCATTTTCATGTGAATGTAAAATTTAACTCATCCAACAAACATTTTCATATAAAACATGAAATCTCAACTTACATTTCTATGGAAATGTAAAACTTAACTTTGTTTTAGTTTGTTTTTTTTTCTCTTTTTTTTATTTTCAAAGGAGTTGTCAGCTTGTCGATCATCTTATAATTCCCTTCTTCGAATGAATCTCTTTTCTGGGTTGTGTAAATGACCAGAAGAATAGAAAAACCAGAATAGACGAACATAGGATAACAAAGACAGACAAGAGAAAAAGTAAAATGTGGAGAGCTTACGTATGATAAATGACCCGACCCGCAATAATGCAGTTATTTAGTTTCTTGGACAAAAACTTGACATGGTTTATTTAGGCTGATAGTGTGCAAAACAGATATGTTATAAAGTTTAGAATTTGATTTATCGTTTGCACACTAGGGTTCTACGCAACTGCACGTATTATTTCAATTAATATAGGAAATTCTTTAAAACCCAGAGTATCGATCCCATAGAGAAGCGAGCTAAGAAATCCCTTAAGCTAATTCTAGTCTACTACTATGATATCTTAGTATGGAATGTTGATAATCGGTGTTTTTCTAACAACTACTCTTAAGTACAAACCTAAATCTAAAGATAAGCCTAACTAGATAAATTTGTTTGGTGAATTTGAGATGTAACAACTTCCTTTCTTATGTAATGACCTAGGTAAGGTGTAGGAATGAAATTCTTAGAATTTAATGTAGCAGTGACAATAGGAGCAAACATATTCCTTACTCTCTTCCGAGTGCACAAAGAACATTGGCTCACCTAGAGTTAAGCTGTCAAATTCTTGGTTATGTTGGATATGTTCCAGCCTCTCACTTCTAGATTACCCACTGTGTCCTCTCTTTTGGACTAACATAACCTTAATTCCCAAACTGTAGATCAAATTGAAAAGAATCTAGCAAGTCACCCTAGAAACACCAATTTACACCCAACTAACGAATATTTTCCTAACTTAGCATTGCCGCTTAAACTACTTCACCATAGCAAACCGGATAGTGTGAGTGCACGCAAGTTATGAAGCACTAATCTTCCGAGTCTTAGTTTAAACTTACAACTGATTTTAACATAACATATGGCCAGTATGTTGGGTCAATGAAGCAATGGAGATATTAATCATCACATAGAAATTAAAATTTTTCTATTATAAAACAGATTTTCTCACTTATGCCACTACTTCATAACAAGAGTGTTGACCTCACTTTTGAAAAGGTCAATCTATATTACTTATATGAGCTCAAACCCCAACTCTTTGGCTGAGTGGGTTTAGAGCTTTGACTAAGTGAATAATTGAATTGACCATTAAGGGTACGTATACTCTAGGCCACTTGGGTCAAGCTTGAAAATGTTAGGAGCCATAATGACCATTAAAATTATCTTAGGAAGGGGATCCGCCTAAAGTGTTCTCTAACCTCATTAATGGCCTTCTTAACTTTTCCAAACCCTAAATTTCACATCAAACCCCTAATTTGTCCTTTTAAACCTAAAAGGGACAAACCCACCAAATAATCAACCCAGGTTAACCCTGGTCAACTCATGACAATTTGGTCAATTTTTCATTCTCTTAAATTATTAATTAATTAATTAATTGAAAGAATGAACTTAAGACCCATTTAGCTTAGATTTAGGCCCAAACCCTAATTTTATGCTTAAAGCCCAACATTTAGCCCATGGCCCAAGCCCATGACCCAATGGGTCATCTATGACCTACACTAACCCACCATGGATTTAAATGACCCATGCATTATTAAAATGACTAATAAAAGAAAAGAGAAAATAAATAAGGGAAAAGGGACAAAGGAAGTCATTTCTACCTACCCCCCCTCCTCCTTGGCATTTTAGTCCAAGAAACCCAAGTCCCTTCATGCTTGGGTCAAGGAGGAGTGCTTCCAAGCTCAATCACCCCACCTCTTCCTCTCTCTATTGTCCAAAAGCCATTGATTTCTCCCTCCTCCTCCATTGGAGCCAACATGGACAAACATGCCAAAACAACAATTCTCTTCATAAGTTCTCCCTCTGATCTAGGAAAACATCTCAGGGGAGTCGGGGGATCTTCCCTAAGACAAATTTGACCACATCCAAGCCTCCAATGGTTATTAAAAGGGCAAACCCAAGAACCCCCATAAGAGGAATAACCCTATCCAAGCCTCAAAACCTTTGGCCTTCAAGAGAGAAAATCTCCTCCAAGACATAGGCAGTTGGTCCCCCATTTTTTGAAGGCCTCAAAACCTCTGTGAAACCCAAATTTCTTATCCCAATTCCTGGGTAAATTTTGGGTATAAGAAAAACTTTGACAAAGCTTCAAATAAAACCTCCCAAAAGCTTCCTTGAACCTTAAGAAGACATTTCCCATTGAAATTAAGCCTTCTCAAGGTCTCTAACCCATTCTAAGCTGAAACAAAGCCACCATTCCATCAAGGATATACATAGGCTCAATTTAATTCCAAATTGAACCTAGGAGGAGCATCGCAATGTCTTTACGAACAATCCAATCAACCTCAATTGAGGCCACACCTATTGGGCCGAGTTATGAACCTCTAACCCTAATTTTACATTCGGGTTTGGAACATTGCAAAGCAAATCATTACATCGTGCCTATAAAATTGTATGGATATGTTCCTTTGGCTTCGATGAAGCTTTGAAACAGAAATCATCAATTTTGATGAAGAATCAGCGAAGATCTTATGAATTAATCATGAACGGTGGTCAGTTAATCATCTCTTGAGGACGATGAACTGTGTCGTCCATTTTCATGTATAAAAAATGGACGGCCATGACTAAATCATACTGACGAAACTGCAGACGAAGAAAACACTAGATCGTTGCCAGCTCAGATGCTTACGTGGAAAGGCGCCTAATCAAATAATGTCGCACAAGCTTTCAACATCGTCGAGGATGACGGGGCAGCCTCATGTTTAAATAGGAAAATATGTGTTTTTTCTATTTAATAGATCAGAAAACTTCAAAAATGCATAACTAAATGCAGAAAAATCATAAAAATTAACCAAAAATATCCTTGGATTCAGGAAAACAAGGTGAAAATTATTAAATAAAATTGAAAATTAATAATATATATTTAATAATTAATTAATTAATTACACTTTGGAGTTATTTAATTATTAAAAATTAATTATAATTCCAAAATTGATAAAATTTTCAGGGATGAATTATTTTATTCTTGTGGACATTTCCTAATTTTCCAAGGTTAGGAAAAATCCACAAAGCCAAATTCACCAATTTTCACCATATTTTATAATTATTTTTAAAAATAATTATAAAAAATAAAAAAAATTGGAAATTGGTTAGAAAATTTAGGGGAATGAACTTAAACTCTAAAGTAACAATTTCTAACCTTTAATAAATTTGAAATGATACTTTAGACATTGAGGGGAAAAAATGTTAAAAAAAATTTTATCCTAGCCTAAAATCCTAAACTAGGCTTGTCATTGTTAATCCTTTATTTTAAAGGATTAGAAATGTTTAGGATTAATCTAATCCTAATCCTTGGGTCTAACTCATCTTAGTCCTAAAATTAATTTTAAGCCTTACTTAATTTAAGCTTAAACCCTAATTAAGTCTAACCTAAATTAAACTTAATTATCTATTAATACTTAAACAAATTAGGTTTAATCAATCTAAAGCCTTATCAAAATTAGGTTTAATCAATCTTAATTCTAATTAAGTCTAACATAAATTATACTTAATCATCCATTAAGCCTTATCAAAATTAGGTTTAATCAAGCTTAAACCCTAATTAAGTGTAACCTAAATTAGAATTAATTATCTTTTAAACCTTAAACAAATTAGGTTTAATCAATTCTAAGCCTTATCAAAATTAGGCTGAATCAATCTAAACCCTAACTAAGTCTAACCCAAATTAGACTTAATTATATATTAAACCTTAACCAAATTAGGTTTATTCAATCTTAAGTCTTACCCAAATTAGGCTTAAACCCTAATTAAGTCTAACATAAAAAAAACTTAATTATTTATTAAACCTTAATCAAATTAGGTTTAATCAATCTTAAGACTTACTTAATTTAGGCTTAAACCCTAATTCAGTTTAATTAACTATTAAACCTTAACCAATTTTGGTTTAATCAATCCTAAGCCTTATCAATATTAGTCTTAACCAATCTTAATCCTAATTAAGTCTAACGTAAATTAGACTTAATTATCCATTAAGCCTTATCAAAATTAGGCTTAATCAAGCTTAAAACCTAATTAAGTCTAGCCTAAATTAGACTTAATTATATATTAAACCTTACATAAATTAGGTTTAATCAATCCTAAGACTTATCAAAATTAGGCTTAATCAATCCAAACCCAAACTAAGTCTAGCCTAAATTAGACTTAATTATATATTAAATCTTAACCAAATTAGGTTTAATAAATCTCAAGCGTTACTTAGGCTTAAACCCTAATTAAGTCTAACTTAAATTAAACTTACTTATCTATTATACCTTAATCAAATTGGGATTAAGCAATCATAAGCCTTATCAAAATTAGGCTTAATCAATCTTAATCCTAATTAAATATAATCATAAGCCTTATCAACTTTAATTAGACTTAATTATCCATTAAGCTTTATCAAAAATCTAAAAGCCTAATTAAATATAACTTAAATTAGACTTAATTACCCATTAAAACTTAAAAAAATTAGGTTTAATCAATCCTAAGCCTTAACTAAACTGGGCTAAATTAACTTCAAATCATAATTAAGTATAATCTAAATTAGACTTAATTATTTATTAAGCCTTAACTAAATTAGGTTTAATTAACCCTAAGCCTTAGGTTCAACTAAATTGAACATAACCTTAGCTCATTTAATCTTTAGGTTCGAACCCAAATGGAACCTAAGCCTAAGTCCAAACTAGATTGGACTTAGTCCAATCTTTTAAGTCTAACCTAAATTAGACTTAAATCATTTAACTCTTAGGTTCAAACCCAAAGTGATCCTAAGCCTAAGTCCAAACTAAATTGGACTTAGTCCAATCTTTTAAGTCTAACCTAAATTAGACTTAACTCATTTAACTCTTAGGTTCAAACCCAAATTGAACCTAGGCCTAAGTTCAAACCAAAGTGTACTTAGTCCAATCTTGTAAGTCTAACTTAAATTAAACTTAACTCATTTAATCTTTAGGTTCGAAACCAAATTGAACCTAAGCCTAAGTCCAAACTAGATTGGACTTAGTCCAATCTTTTAAGTCTAACCTAAATTAGACTTAAATCATTTAACTCTTAGGTTCAAACCCAAATTGATCCTAAGCCTAAGTCCAAACTAAATTGGACTTATTTCAATCTTTTAAGTCTAACCTAAATTAGACTTAACTCATTTAACTCTTAGGTTCAAACCCAAATTGAACCTAGGACTAAGTTCAAACCAAAGTGTACTTAGTCCAATCTTTTAAGTCTAACATAAATTAAACTTAACTCATTTAACTCTTAGGTTCAAACCCAAACTAAACCTAAGCTTAAGTCCAAACCAAATTGGACTTAGACGAATCCTTTAAGTTTAATTCAAATTAAACTTAACCCTTAAGTTCAACCTAAATTGAACTTAAATATGAATTTGAATCTAAATATATAGGATCAATCTATATTGAACCTAAGTTTGGCTCCAAGTACTCTCAATCTTCATGAATTAACTATGTCTTAATCACATTTGACTTAGTTAAATCGACAGAAAATTAGGACTCATACACATTATACCTAAGTCTAAATTAGATATAATCCAACCTAACTTAGAATAAAGGAAATTATCTCACTTTAAATTCCTTTCAATTGAACTAAAAAGTCAACCAAACTTAGCTTAAGTTCAACTGGAGCATTTGGATGAACTCTGTTTATCCATAATGAAATATTCTAAGTTCAAAAATGAATTTTGAGTCTAGAATTGATTTAAATCTCATTCAGATTCAAAAAAAAAAAGTTTAAATTAACTTAAACTTTCATTTAAGTTTAGTTATTTTGAACTTGAATTTCTTCAAACTAAGCTGAATTAATTTGGGTCAATCCTAACTTAAAAATGATTTGAAGGAAAATTAGCCAAAGCAAGGTTAAAATCGAATTGCATGAAAAACTTTTTTTAGATTAATTCAAATTGAATTATTCTAAAGATAAAATCTCAAGCCAAGTATTTGAAGCTTTAGTATGGTTTTATTTCTCAATAAGAGAAATGAAGCATATTTTTACCTTAATCAAGGATACCTTGGGTTAAGAATCAAATGACATAAAAATCATTCTAAAAGACATTAAAACTTAAACATAAACTTAAAAATGCAACCAGGTTTGAGAGAATATTTTGGAGGAGATAACCCATGGTTGTTAACAAAATATCTTCTTGTCATTTGTGATTAATCAAACTACAAACTTAATGACCTGGGACAACAGAATTATTGGATCCTGATCATGTCATCCTAAAAAAAAATAAATAACAAAAAATACAAAATTTAATCGGTTAATAAATTGTAAGCAACCTAAAATTTTCCAACCCCTAAAATCCGAAAAAGATACAAAAACTTAAATTGAACCCTAATGAACAAAGATCACCGAATGCAACTTAAACCCCAGTGTTTAGATCTATGAAGTTCTCTTGGACAACACAATCTGTGGTTGCTAACAAGATTCTTCCGGTCCTGGTTTAATCATTATTCATACTAAGCAGATCTGAATACCTTGACAACCCCAGAACTACGAAGCCACAGACATCTTGATCGGGTTGTCTAAATATTAAAAATTAAAAAAAAATTAAATCAATAGATAAAAAATATAAATCTCTATTAACTTTCCTTTGCAGGGTTATTCAAAACTTGAAACTGATTGTCGAAAAAAGTGCATAAGATTGGGAACAAAGGATGAACGACAACTAAACATTGACTTATAAGATTGTTAGAATCTTTAAGACTCTTCTAGCTTCAAAGTGAAATGTAGACATATTTGCTGAGAACATTTGTTTAATCTTAATCGGGGGTCTTCTTAAATGGTTTTTACTATTTAAGATGTAATTAACTATAAGGGGTTGCCCTTATAGGAAGAAAATAACCCTAGAAATTAAATTTCTCTAGTTACCAACTTTCATAAGGATTTTTTTGCAATTATATCTTTAAGATATTTCCATCACAAACTTTAAAGATGCGGATATATATCCTCATAAAAGTCTCCATATATATATTTGTTCCTAATATCATTTACCCTAAGCATCATGACGAGGATTAATCCAGTAAAAGGTAGAGGTAAGAAGTTGGTGACTCCATAACAACGACAACAATAACAACAAAATGAAAACTGGCGATGTCGACTATCCACCAACGTCAAAGCAGTGAAGGGGCATAGACATGTTCCGACGGTGATAGGAGAGTGGCGACTCTATTAAAGATTTTCTTCTCCCACCATCTCTGATTAATGATAAAGAATTTTCTCAAATGATGTTCTTCCTATAAGACCAAACATCCATCTTTTTGTCAATATATCTTGTTCATTTTGAACAAAAATCAAATTGACACTTTCCCAATCCCAAAATCATTAGCAATGAATAAATTTTAGGGTCAGAAACTTTGAAATTCACAAAACAAAAATGACTGACATAACAAAAATAAAAACAAACATACAATAAAATTTCCAAACAAAGGAAACTCCCTAGTATACATAACAAACTATTTTTTTTTTAAATGTAGAAATAATGGATGATCTGAAATTGACCTTCTCATATTCCAAAGGTGGATTAGAACTACCAAATAGTAAAATAGAATGTTACAAAGGGACCTTCATCAAGCATGGAACTGGATTCGATGAACTCAAAGTAATACTCAATAGTTATCCAATGACCATTTGGAGAACAAAACCTCCACATATAGAACCACCAATTGACTTTGATGTAAATTCCAATCAAGACTTTTTTCCACTTAAGAAAACTTCATTTAGAAAGAATTTAAAGAAGAAGGTTAGTACTTTTAAAAGGACTTTGAAGTCTATCTTCATCAGCACTGTTGATTCTCCTACCGAGACTAATGAAAATGACCGCAAATTCTCGAAGAAGAAAACTATCCATCATCTACATTTGAAATTGGGTCCAGCTCCAAGTCTATACCATTAACACTTACTCAACAAAGAAACAAAAGTCAATTTGACTTAAGAAAAGGAAGAAATAACATCAATATGGTAGAAGCAAATGAATCTAAAGAAATGGGACTCAATGAGGACCATTTTATTTTAGAGGATCACGAAGAAAAAGAATAGTTTGTTTCAATAATATCCTCTATGTTTAAGACGCTTTCTCAAAAGGAAGGATGCTCTATTGTTCAAACCTTGCATGAAATGGGTTGTGCTATTCCCCCTTAAATGAAAGAAAAAATTCTAAGGAAAGAACAATCATATGATATTCCTAAGATTTCTGCCAAACAACATTTAGGGTCTCTGCTAAGCTTTGTTTGGGACCTAGAATGATGAATATTACTACTTCTACAAAAAAATGACATCTCCCACCTTCCGTCAAAAATAAAATGAAACATCGTTTGATTTCTCCTCTAGCACACGATGAATTGCTTTTAAGGTCCTAAGAAATATCTGCAAATATGAATTCACTTGTGCCAATGCTACAAGCTGGAGATCATACTTATCCACAACACGATAACACACATTTAAGGGCATCTCGTCCCATACTTAAAAATAATGTATGGAAACGTAACCCGTCAAAGGAAATATCTGATGTTGTGGGTACACAATCCACTATTCAATCTGATGATGCTACGTCTATTGAAAAAAAAAAAAAAACTACAAAAATTGAGAACTGATGTTAGACAGTTGACATCAGACACAAGGGGAAACTTCCTCAATGACATGGAGGAAGAGTATGATGAAATCTAAATGGTGGAAATTCGTGCTACTTCTTCTAAATGAGTGATGCACAAAAAATATATGCATTTTTAGACCTACATTTTATACTCATTTTTTGTGATATTACACTTTAAAGGAAGGTATTTTTCATGTTTTATTTTAGGTTGATGATTTATAACACTTAGAGCAAAAATGAAGCAAAAAAAGATGAAATTTAGACTCAAAATAGCATTTTGGAGAGAAATACTTAGTGCCCACAACGCCAACATGGATGCCGATGGAGCCATTTGATAGAGAACACAAATTTAATTCGGGCCACGGGCACCGATGATGCCATCGCGGGCACCAACAACGCTAAAGTCGATATAGGGCAAAAATCTAGAGATTCGATGAATTTGGATGCTTTTTGAAGAGTTATTTGATACAACTCTTGGAAAACGGACAATATGCTCTATTTAGAGTAGTAATTGATCAGAAAAAAGGTCTGCTAGTGGGTCACTGAGTTTCCTTTAGTGTTCCATTGTGTGTATTGTGTAGTGTGGTGAGTCTAAGTGTGATTTCTCCTAAGAGTTGTTGGAGAGGGACTGAAGTGAGAGATTTCTTCTTCCTTACATCTTTGAAGAGAGAATTAAGAGTCTTGTAAAGAGAGAAAGAGTCCAAGAGGAGCTACAAGGGATTTGCTTTGAGAAATAGTTAAAGATAAGTAATGTTTGTTTATTATTGTTGTATAAACTTTCTTTTATTAATTAAATTTGTATTTTGTCGTATCTTTCTCATGAGTTCTGATTACTTTTCTTTGTCTTTCTCCCTACTCTAAGATATGGTGAAATGAAGAGATAATTTGGATGCGTCAATTTTAAAATATAAAGTAAATTATGATGATTTTTTCACTCTATTCTTAAGTTTCTTTTTGATTTGGCCAATTAAAATGTTAACATCTGTTGTGAAACATACTATCCGGGAAATAGAGTCTGAGTTTCACAACAAAGTGAGAAGCACATTTGATTCAATGAAAGAGTGTTTCGTTCATGGAATTGGGTGCAAATAAATAGAGAAATATATATCACTGGGCGAAGAATTGAAGATTCTAGGGCGACATAATAAAATACCCAATTTGGTCTTAGTATTTAACAACTAAAGCGAGAGTTAAGGGAAGTGGGAGCTCTAGAGTGAGAGCTAGTATCCTCCCAACCTAACCATGGATTTAGAGACTACACCTAAGATTAGCCAACGATTCTCTATAACAATTGACTGAGGGTAGAGAATTAAAATTGCTCATATTTATCACAAGACAAATTAAAACCATTTATCTCTCTTATTGTTGACCTCACTTTTGATTGAGGTTTAGTTTTCCCTCTTAGTAGCCTAGGGTCTAGCCATAGGACTTTCCTGTTGACTATTCCTAGAATACTAGAAAGGAACCCTCACCATTAGAAAATCTAAACTTCTCTTTGCTCAACTTGAAGTTCCACATATTGGTCCTAACCTTTAGCACTTAGTAGGTGGGGTCAGAATGAGGGACCTCAAGGAGGGTTCTTATAGGACTGCTTGACCTTAAAGTCGACTCTGGGTGTTAGTCTGGAGCTAGTTCACTCACTTGCACTCACTATCACCCAAAATCACCTCACAATCTTAAAACCCAAAATTTTTGACTTTGATCTCTTGAACTTTTGGGAGAATCATGTAGATGGTCCCCTAGACCCACTAGCCCTAGGCTAGGGTTTAGCTAAGACCAGTACATAGAGGACCCANAATAATCGATCTAAGAGATCCCACTAAACCATTATAAAAAGTTTGAATTATTAACCAATCTGGTAACGAATGATGAGGACACTGCCTAAGAAGACCTTTAAATCTCTCTAAAGCTTCATATATTGACTCTCCATCAATCTGACAGAATGATGTTATGTCATTTCTAAGTTTACAGCTTTGGATGGAGGGAAATATTTGGATAGAAATTTCTGTGAAAGTTCTCCCCAAGTTCTAATACCTTGGATGGAGGGAAATATTTGGATAGAAATTTTTGTGACAGTTCTCTCCAAGTTCTAATAGTTATATATTGACTCTCCATCAATCTGACAGAATGATGTTATGTCATTTCTAAGTTTAGCAGTTTTTTATGGAGAGAAATATTTGGATAGAAATTTCTGTGAAAGTTCTCCCCAAGTTCTAATAGATCCAAGGAAATATTTGGATAGAAATTTTTGTGAAAGTTCTCCCCAAGTTCTAATAGATCCTGGTGGGAAATATTTGGATAGAAATTTCTGTGAAAGGTCATTTTTAGTTTAGCAGTTTTGGATGGAGGGAAATATTTGGATAGAAATTTCTGTGACAGTTCTCCCCGAAGTTCTAATAGATCCTGGTGCTAAAGATAAAAATTTCTGTGAAAGTTCTCCCCAAGTTCTAATAGATCCTGGTGCTAACGAATTTAACCACATCCTTATCTCCTTGGTGAAAAAGGAAAAAGTCAAAGTCTAACAACATCATTTGAGTCTCTGTCATATTTAAAAGTAGCACATAGTTCTAAAAAACTAGCGAGGTGTAAGTTTGGATCTTCATTTGGTGTACCTCCGAATTGATTGTTTTGTACCATTTGGATATCAATAGGTTTAAGCTCAAATGAATTAGCAGCTACATCAGGATTTTGGATAAATAAGTGAATCTCATGATAATAGCAAGTTTAAGCTCAAATGAATTAGCAGCTACATCAGGATTTTGGATAGATAAGTGAATTTCATCTGCTATAGGATTTGCATAATCTCTTAGGGGTCTAGTTTGGTGTTCATTCTCTAATCCTAGATTGTTCAGGTTGTTTTCCATTGCATCAGAATTTCTAGGTTTTCTTCTTAATTTTTTATCCTTCTAACAGTGCATTCTAATTTTGAATCGTAGGGTATAAGATTTTCAGGTCTAAATTTACGCATACAATTTGAAATCAGTACTTAGTAATATAATTAACTAAATATAAATACGAAAATAAGTTGCAATTTAAGTAAATAATTTCTAATAATCCTAATTTGTTTGTTACTCTGGTACTGATTTTACTTACTCAATCACTCACTCCCCGCCAACGGTGCCAAAAGCTTTACAACGACTTTATATATGCAATAAAATATAAGATAAATATGGACGTATTAAATATTCAATAATTGTAAAGTCACACTTATCAACTAAGTATATGTATCACTCAAGTAATATAGAGCTCTAATGGAGTCCTAGATATCGATCCCACAGGGAGTAGTTTAGAATTACAGACTAAGACTTTAGAAAAGCAATACTTTAATCGCAACAATGATGTTCAATTTTCTTATCTGTCACTAATAGACAATTGAAATAAATATATAATTTTAATAACTAATAAATAACTAGTGATATTCAATATATAAGAAAGCATCCTTTTCCTTGTCAAGAAATTATAGTGAATGGATATAAATGAATTACTTCAATTTATATTGTTCCAAATAGGATCATACATATTCTTTACCCTTTGTTTCAGGCATAAAGAGCATTGACTAATCCTACACTTGTTTATTGAATCTGCGGCTAGGCTGGGAGGATACCGACTCTCACTTTGGAGCTCCCACGTTCCCCGCACCTGAGGGCTAACATCTACACTTCAGCACCCAAACGATAGTACCAAATTGAGGATTTTAGTCTATCACTCTAAAATCTCTAATTCAACAACAACAACAACAACAACAACAAAGCCTTAATCCCACTACGTGGGGTCGGCCACATGAATCCTTTTTCTCCATTGCGTCCTATTTAGTGTCATATTTTCATTTAGTTCTAATAAATTAAGATCATTTTTAATACAATAA
>JXCR01103081.1:27053-65355 GCA_002079205.1 Phalaenopsis hybrid cultivar
TGAATCTCTTCCTTTCTTTACAGCACACAGAATTCCTCTCCGAAGTAGCAAGGAGGAAGAAATCTCTCACTTTCCCTCCACTCTTACAATCTCTCAAAGAATTTGTCACAATTGTTACACTCTATTGGAAATTCTATACACAAATGGTAACCTCCAAGGCCTCTAGCACTCTTTAATTTTTGGCCAAAATGTTCTTTTAAAGTTGTGGATGAGCTTTCCCAAGAGTTTCTTAAGCATCCCTTCATAATTTGGCCTTTTCAAAAGCTTGAGTAGGCACAACCGTCGATCTCGCCGTCGGCGGGGTCGAGGGCGTCGTCGGCGGCCTAGTTCAAATCTCCACATTTTGGTCCTTTTCACTCGAAATTTGCTCCTTTTTGCATTTTTTTGCTCTAATGGCCCTAATTCATCATTCCTTCAACAAAATATCAAAAATACCTTTCTTTAAAGTGCAATATCATCAAAAATAGTATAAAATAGGTATGAAAACAACAAAAATACCTTTCTTTAAAGTGCAATATCATTAAAAACAGTATAAAAGAGGTATGAAAATCCATAAAAAATATCTTTCTTTAAAGTGCAATATCATTAAAAACAGTATAAAATAGGTATGAAAATCTGACATACTTTCCTCTGGTCAACATACTACACTCATCTTTTGAGATCAGTTTTAAGGCCACCTTAAATGGAGTATGACATCTGATTCTCGGCCCAATTTTCCTCAAGATAGGTTTAAGACCACCATAAATGTGGTATGTCATCCTATTCTCATCTTTTGAGATCAGTTTTAAGACCACCTCAAATGGGATATGGCATCTGATTCTCTACCTAATATCTTTTAGGTCAAGTTTAAGACCAATTTAAATGGGGTATGGCATCCAATTCTCTATCTAATTTCTTTAAGATATGTTTAAGACCACCTTAAATTGAGTTTGACATCCTATTCTCATCTTTTGAGATCGGTTTGAGACCACCTTAAGTGGGATATGACATCTGATCTTCTACCTAATTTCTTTGATATAGGTATATGACCACCTTAAATGGGGTATGACATCCTATTCTCATCTTTTGAGATCAATTTTAAGACCACCTTAAATGGAGTATGGCATCTGATTCTTTACCCAATTTCTTCAATATAGGTATAAGACAACCTTAAATGGGGTATGGCATCTTATTCTCATCTTTTGAGATCGATTTTAAGGCCATCTTAAATAGAGTATGGCATCTGATTCTCTACCCAAATTTCCTCGAGATAGGTTTAAGACCACCTTAAATGGGGTATGGTATCCTATTCTCATCTTTGGAGATCGGTTTTAAGGCAACCTTAAATTGAGTATGGCATCTGATTCTCTACCTAATTTTCATCTAGATAGGTATAAGAACACCTTAAATGGGGTATGACATCCTATTCTCTTCTTTTGAGATCATTTTTAAGGCCACCTTAAATGGAGTTTGACATCTGATTCTCTACCCAATTTTCTTTAAGATAGGTATAAGACTACCTTAAATGGGGTATGACATCCTATTCTCATCTTTTGAGATCAATTTTAAGGCCACCTTAAATGGAATATGGCATCCTATTTACTACCCAATTTTCTTTGAGATAGGTTTAAGACCACCTTAAATGAGGTATGACATCTTATTCTCATCTTTCGAGATATGTTTAAGGTTACATTAAATAGGGTATGTCATCATATTCTCATCTTTTGAGATTGGTTTTAAGGCCACCTTAAATAGAGTATGGCATCTGATTCTCTCCCCAATTCCTCGAGGTCAGTGTGAGTCCCCCTTAAATGGAACAAGGCTTCTGATTCTTGTTCCAGAATTGATACCCAAATTTTAATTCCCATTTCAGGGCCGGTACCCAAATTTTGATTCTCATTTGCTGAAACATCTGAAGCTTGATAGTTTGAAGTTCACTTTCTAATCCCCACCAAGAGTTCTGAGTCCTCAGTTTCGATCAAATATTCACTTGCTAATTCCCCAACTGAAAAAACTATCACTTAATTCAACACTTTGTTTTAAGCATGTTGGCTTAATCATTTGTGTTGGTTTTGTTGATCTTTCCGGTCAGCGCCAATACTTGTGGTGTGTTTGTCCGACACACCACACCTATTGGGGGTCAATTTGTTGACCTCACTTTTGGTTGAGATCTATTCTTTCCTTTTTAGTAGCCTTGTTCTAGCCATAAGACTTTCCTGTTGACTATTCCTAGAGGACTAGAAAAGGAACCCTCACTATTAGAAACTCTAAACTCTTCTTTTCTTAACTTGAAGTTCCACATATTGGTCCTAAACTCTAGCACTTAGTAGGTGGGGCAATATGAGGGAGCTCAAGAGAGTTCCCATATGACTTCTTGGCCTTAGGGTTAACCCTCTAGTCGTGTGGTCTTGATTGGTCTCACACACACACTTGCACATTAAACTTTCACTCATTAACTTAAGCCCAAACCTACTTAACTTTAATCCCCTAACCCTTTGGGAGACTCATGTAGATGGTCCCCTAGACCCTAGCCCTAAGCTAGGATTTAGTTAAAACCAATACATGGAGGACCCAAAGTACAAGATTCTATTGGTCCATAGCTAAAGTAGGGTGATTGACACACCAATTTTACCAAAATACACAACTTAGCCTTTTGCCCTCAAATTTACCCAAATTACCAAACTACCCTTGAAATTCAAAATTGGCCAAAATTCCATAAATTACCTAAAATACTCAAATTTGTTCAAAAATAATCTCAAACCATTTGAAACTATCCAAATTGCCCAAAACATTCCAAAATTTTCAAAATTACCAAAATACCCCTCATTTTACCAAAATCACCAAAATATCCTTTATGACCCAAATTTTCCCAAACCCTTTAAAATTACTTAAAATGTCTCCAAAATCAATTTGAACCACTCCATTGAGCTCAATTTGACCTATTTTGACCAAAATCTCCAAATTGCCTTTAAAGGCCCAATTACACCAATTCACCGCCGATGCCCACCAATTTGATCCCAATTTTTCCCCAATTTCAATTCTAATTTCATATTAATCATGTCTAAGCTTGATTAAAACCAAATCCAAGCCCAATTGACTCACATTTGAATCCAATTTCAACCCAAATAAAAAAGCTCCAATTTGACCCAAAATTAAAATCTCACTCAATTGAACCCTCAAATCCATCCAGTTGCCACAATTTTGCATCATAAACTCTTCACAAAATTTCCCCCTATCAAATTAAACCTTCAATTAGCCTTGGTCAAGCCTTAATTTCATTCAAATTTGACTTGGATCAAAACCCCCAATTTTGCCCCAAATTAGTCATATCCTTAAATTCAACCAAATTGAACCCCATAAACCCAAAATTTCCACCCAATTAATATCTAAAACTCTTCATGGCAATCACCCACATCAAATTGAACCATAAATTGGGCTTTAGCCAAACTCTAACCCAACTCAAACCCAAGTTTAACCCAACATTCCCAAATTTCACCAAATTGAACCTTCAAATTAATTCAAAATCACTCTGAATCTTTTCTAAACTCCTTGTGACAATCATCTAAATCATTTTGATCAATAAATTGAGCTCAAGGTCATGACTAGCCCAACTTAAACCCAACTCTAAGCTAAAATGCCCAAAATTGAAACCATGCACCAAAGTTGACCAAGCCAAGCCAAATTGATCAAATTAAAGCCACTACAGCCACCATTTGGACTCTAGTGACCAGGCTAGACCCACCTAGCCTACCCTACATGAGCTATGGGCCAATGGTCCCTTGATTTAAGGATTTCACCCTACTTTTGGGCTAAATCGAAATATCATTTCCATCATCACTTACCATTAGGGCTTAATCATCATAAACCCTCTCCTGGCTCCCCTGACTTCTCTGACCACCACCTTTGGCCCTTCCAGCTAGCATATTGGCTAGAAAACACCAAAATAAAGAGCCACTCCCAAGCCTAAACTCTGAATTTGAACTCCCTGATTTTGCTCACTCCAATTAGACACTTGTACCACTCAGCCCTCCACGCAAGCAGCTCTTTACACCCAATGGTTAGCCATGGTGGCCTCTCCTTCCGCCTCTATTTAAATCACCTCCTCCATGGCCAAAAAGGGGGGTTGAACCAATTTCTTGAGGAAACTATGCTTAATTGTTCTCAGAGCTCCTCCAATACCTCCTAAGTCCATTCTAACCATCTTCAATACCTTTCCACCACTGTATAAGCTCAATTTTTGAGCTCAAAACCAGGATAAATTTCTGTCATCCTCCAAAATCGTCCAAACTTCAAATTGAACTGCTCTTGAGCTTCCTCAGAGCAAGAGAAGTAGATTATCATTGAAATTCCCCTCTGTTGAGCTCTCAAACCCGCTCCTAAACCAAAGTCACACCCCCATTTCATTGAACTTATACTTACAGCTTACACCAGAGAAAATCAACAAATCCAGGAGGTTTATGGGACTCCACTGAAGCTTCCACAAGCATATGATTGAGGCCTCCCCTCTTAGACAAAGGTATAAACCATAAACCCTAATTTTGAGCTCAATTTCACCAATTGTGAAAAGAAGTTTAATTTCATAGCATTGTAACCATATGAATGTGTTTGTCTCAAGTAGATGAAGGTGTAGGAACAAATCCCATGTGAATTAGTTGAGTATCAAGCGAGATCTTAAGTCTAGAAGTTGTGCGATTCTCGGGCTCTGGCCATTGCATATGATGATGGAGATCCATCTGATCACACGTGTATCGGACGGACGGACAAGAGCGCATCAGATGAGCTCTCGATATGTAAATAGTAGGCTGAATCAGCGTGGAGACTTCGGAGATGCCAAGGATTGCGAGGCGTAGCGTGGTTTAAATAGAAAAATAGGATTTTATTGAATTAAATAAATCCCAGAACTTAAAAAATCCATAACTTTTTATAGAAAAATCATAAAAATAAAATAAAAATATTCACTTACTCAATGAATAGAGGAGAGTAACGTGGACCAAAAAAGAAATTATTTATTGTCTCTTTGATTTTTAATTAATTAAATACTCTCTGTGATATTTTAATTCATTATGATTAAATATTACTCATCATGACTTGAAAGTTTTAGGGTTTGTTCCTCATGATAGAGAAAATGTTCTCTGATTTTTCCAAGGTCAGAGAGCATCTTTGTGCTTCTAACCCTAATTTTCAAGCATCGATGGCTATTTTGGATTAATATAATTATATAAATTAAAATATCTCTTAGAAAATTATGAGATAAACTTTAGTAGGTTTCATGTGGTCAGAGAAGCTTAGGACAAACATCATGATGGTCTGAATAGTCTTGTACATTTTTATAGTTAATTAAATGTTCATATATTGTATTAATTTATTTAAATTTAATCATAATAAAAAATTAATAAAATTAATTTCACATTGTGTAGAAAAATCATATTGATCAACTGTAAAAATTTAAAATTTATTTGATTAAGTTTGAGCATTAAACTTGATTTTATGAGAAAGATTGTATTTTTGTACAAAAATAATTATAATAAATTAAATACACTTAGAAAAATTATGAAAAATAGTTTTTTGAGTTCCTTGTGATCAGAGGTATTTATGAAAATTATAATTATTTTTGAGAAAATACTTCATTTTTTAGTTATATTTTAAATTAAAAATAATTAAAACTTCCAAAATTACAAAAGTGTTTCAAAATGTGCCTGATGGTTTCCTGATCACTGATACGCCTAAAAATGTACTATCTTTCATGTTATATTTTATGATGATATTGTACTTTAAAGGTATATTTTATTATATTTTTGGTTGTAGGTACATCAAATTGAAGAATTTGGAGTGAGGAGTGATTGGAGCAAAAGTAACAAAAATGGACGAAAACGGAGTAAACTAGAGCAAATCGGGTGGAATCGGGGCACATCGAAGCCAAGGGGACTTAAACCAGACACTTAAATGCCTCTGCGTGGTGCTTAAGCACCAAAAATGGCTCTTAGGCACCACCAGACAGAGAGGAGGGCGCCTAAGCACCCCAGAATCGGTGCTTGGGCGCCATCGACAGTTTTTAGCATAACTTCTTCAATATACGTCGGATTTTAACGATTTTTAAAGTGTTTCTTCATGCATCTCTTGAGGAATTTGTTGGAAATGAGAAAATGGACTTTCTAGAATAATTTGAGGTAGTTATATGGAGTTTTTAAGAGGCACTTCAGACACCATTTGGAAGATCCGTTGAATCTGGACAGTTTTGAAGAGACACCTAAGCATCTCTTGGGAAATTATAATAAAAAGGCTTGGAAATGTTTTAAAACATTTATTAGACTCTTTAATTAATTATAAGAAGAGAATAAGGTTTGGATAAGAAGAAGAAGGTGTGGACGTGAGCCCCAAGCGAGGCGGCAAGGTGAGAGAGAAAGAAAGAGAGTGAGAGATTGCTTCTTTTCTTTTCACTTTGTTCTTGGAGAAAATTGTAAGAAGATTGCTTTTGCTATATAAAGAGAGTTTGATTTCTATCAGAGATAAGTATTTTCATTATTTTTTTATTTGAATTTAGTACTTTGTTTGTATGGTTTCAAAGTCTTGTTCAATGAAAAGTTCTTGTTGTTTCTCCATGTCGTAGTGAGTAGTTTTCTTCACTCTTCCCTCTTGTAATGAGTTAGTATGAATGTGTAGGATATATAATTGAGTAGAGTGAGAAAATATTGTGATGATTTTATTTTGTTCTTCATTTACATGTAAACTTGATCAACTTGCATGTTAAAATGTTTTGTGAGAACATGTAAGATCTGTGATGGTATTGTCTCAATCAATTGTGGTAGAATCACATGAGATTGTATGGATGAGAATATAGTCCATATAGTTGAGTACAAATAAATAGGGAAATAATCTTTAATGGGTTTATAATTAGAGGACTTTAGAGTGACAGGCTAAAGCTCCCTAATTTGGTTTATTGTTTTAGGTTTTGATGTGAGATGTTAGTCTCCACGTGGAGGGATAAGAGAGAACTCTAGAGTGAGAGCTAGTATCTTCCCTACCTAGCCCGTTTTCAGAACTATTCAAACTTTAGATTATCTAATGTTCTATATAGCATCACTAGTAAGGATAAAGAATATAATTGCTCATATTTGTCACAATCTCTCTCACTACTTGTTTTACTTTTACACATGTCACTACTTTCATTGCATGAGAAAGAATACTTTTAATATATTAAAAACCCACTTTCTAACTTTCACTAAGTATTTTAATTTAGATGTAGAAGTAATATTGTAGTGATAACTGTAGGATAAAGTTAAAACCAAACTTTTATCGACCTTCCAAGCTAGGGCGTGCTATTCTAAATTAGAATTTCTCTTGAAAGTCACCGTGATTAACCTCAATCTCCATGGGATCGATATTCGAGGCTTACTTGGAAAGCTCTATATTACTTGATAATAATACGTATACTTGTGTAGAATCACTAGATATATAATTGAAATCTTACTTTGCTTGGGATCAAGTTTTCAGTGTCATTATCAAAGATTAAAATCTTCAAGTAGTGGTGTCAACTTCTTAAATTCTACATATAAAAAAGAATATTGGGATCATGTTTTTTGCGCCGTTTTCGGGGATCGTAACGGTTGAGCTTGACTTTTAGGAGAATTTTAGTTGAAGTAATTAGGCTTAGACTTGGAAAATATAGTGTCATAAAAACTGCTTTTGTGTGAAAATTGTTTTTTATGTGAAAAGTGTTTAGAAAAAAACAGTTTGTGTGAAAAACAAGGTGTTTGTGAAAATATTTTATAGTGTTGAATTTATTTTTTATTTTATTTATTTAATTATTAATGTATTATTTGTTTTATTGCATATGCAAAACAAAGGACCTATAAGAATTGTGTCTTATGATCCTGATTTAGAAAAAAGAAAAAAATTTAAAAATATAAAGGACTTGAAAAACTAGAAATGGAAATGGAAAACATTCCAAATAATAACTTAAAAAATCATCATAAATCATTAAGGGATTATGTAAATCCTATGACAGATGAAATTTACTCAAGCATACAAACCCCTATCATAGAAGCTGACTCATTTGAAATAAATCCATCGATTATCCAACTAGTGCAGAACAACTAGTTTGGGGGAACTTCTTCGAAGGATCCCTTTTTACACTAATCAAATTTTCTAGAACTTTGTGCTACATTTTGTTATAACGACATGTCAGATGATGCTGTTAGACTAAGGCTTTTTCCTTTCTCACTAAGGGATAAGGCTAAAATGTGGTTAAACTCATTTGCCCATGGCTCTATTAAAAATTGTGAGGAGTTAAAAATTATATTATCTCATTTTCTAGTCTAAAGGGGAATCAATATACGAAGCCTGGGAAAGATTTAAGGAACTCCTAAGAAAGTGTCAATACCATGCTCTGCCCGATTGGTTAATCATTCAAACTTTTTATAATGGGTTAGTAGGATCCTTTAGGTATACAATTCACAATGTCGTTGGTGGATCATTAATGTCGAAACCATTTAATTTAGCATATGCATTAATTGACGAAATGACTATAAATGAATTTCAATGGCCCTCTGTAAGGGAAAATCCTAAAAAGGTAGCCAATGTTCATGATATAGATGTGTTTGCAATTCTTGCATCTCAGGTTGCTGCAATATCAAGGAAGTTGGACCAACTTGGAATGAACTAGCCTCAATTTACTTTAGTAAGTGAGGAAAGTTCATTGGGGCATATAATTGATTCTAACATGCCGTATAAGACTTTAAATACCATAAACAACCCGTATTCTGACTTTTACAACCCAAGTTGGAAGAACCATCCTAATTTTAACTGATATCATACTACTGGTGGTGGAAACCAAAAATGGGAAAACAATCATGCAAATCCTTATAGAAGTTGTAATAATCAAAGGAATACAAACTATAGAGCTTCATATCCACCAAACTCTAACAATAATCAACAATTTGAGGATAAGAAGATGTCTACAGAAGAAGTGGTATTGCAAATGGGAAACCAGTTACACGGTCAAAATGCTTCAATTTGAAACATAGAGAATCAACTGGGATAAATTTTCAATTCACTTAATAATAGACCCCAAGGAACACTTCCAAGCAACACTGAGATTAACTCTAAAGAGAAAAATGATGAACAAATAGACACTGTCCAATTAAGAAGTGGAAGAGAGATAGAGGCTGTGGTTAGAAAAGAGAAAGAAGTTGTGAGAGAAACAAAGGAAACTAAAAGACCTAAATAACATGTTTCTAAGGATTTGGAAAAATTAATATCTCCAACTAAAATCAATTTAGAAAGACAACCACCGCCATTTCCTCAAAGTCTTAGACAGTATGAGTTGGATAAACAATTTCTAAAGTTCATGGATGTACTTAAGAAGTTAACAATAAATATTCCTTTCACTGAAGCTTTGGATGCAAAGTTTATGAAGGAGATAATAAACAAGAAAAGGAAGTTTGGGGATTACTAGACAATTACACTAAGTGAGGAGTGCAGTGCTATACTTCAGAAAAAGCTTCCTCAGAAACTTAAAGAACCTTGTAGCTTAACAGTTCCTTGTACAATTGGAGAAAGATTATGTAGAAAAGCTTTATGCGATTTAGGATCGAGCATTAATGTGACACCTCTATCAATATTTAGAATGTTAGGTTTAACTGATATTTCTCCCACTACTGTAACCCTTTAGTTAGTTGATTGATCTATCATTTATCCAAAAGGGATTACAGAAGACGTGCTTGTTAAAATTGATAAATCTATCTTTTTTATGGACTTTATTGTATTAGGTATGGAGGAAGATAAAGAAAATCTAATTATTTTGTGGAGGCTTTTTCTTGTTACTAGACAAGCTATGATAGATGCACAAAAAGGAGAGTTGACTATGAATATTAGTGACCATGAAACCACTTTGATGTTTTAAAGACTATGAAGTATCCAGGTGAGAAAAAAGATGATGATTGTTTTTAGGTGGATGAAATTGATTATCTAAGTAAAAACCATTTTTAAGAAAGTTGAGAGTAAGCTAACAGATGAGATCAAATTGGACTTTCATGATGAGTTGAAAATGTTGTTTAAAGAAGACTATATGTATGTTCAGGAGAGGTGCAAAATGATGGACGTTACTGAAAATAGTAAACTTTTAATTCCAACTGTTGAAGAATAACTTAAGATGAATGTACCTCATAATATTTTAAAGCCTACCTATTTAGGAAATTCATCTACATTACCAGTCTTTTAATCTTCAGGTTTGACTCAATCACAAGAAGAACCAGAATTGAATGGTGAAATCAGTAAAAGATCTCTTAAGAAAGAGTTATTTAAAATCACTGATTGGCATATTTCATGGTATATAGACAAAATGAATGAGATTCTGATGCTCGAGAAACCAATGTAAACATTGGATACATCGGGACGTCGATGTTATATCAAGCGCTTCATGGGAGGCAACCCCATGGTTATCTTTGTTATATGTTTAGTGTGATTGTTGTTATGTTAGATGTGATAATAGTGAGATGTTGGACTTTGATTTGTGTTTTATGTGTAAGAGTGGATTAGATTAATGTTGTGAGGTAATTCCTTCGTCATGACTAGATTTGTATATGATTTCTGGTAGTAGCAGGATGACGAGCCTGGTACCACTTAGTTCTTAATTGTAGCTGAGCATTACCTTGAAGCATGTAGAGTTTAGACTTAGACCAATCCATGTCAACTATTTTACTTCCTCTATCTGACTTTGTCTTCACTGAGTAAGGCATGAACTTACTTAGTGAACAACATTTGGATGAACTGCACTATTTTTATTTATCAGAGTGTGTATACCTTAGACTTAAAGTGACCATGAAATTGGCAACACATGAGGGAATTCTAGTCCATGGATGATAACCATATAAGGTTTTATAATACACCGACATTATTAGTGTAGTTTCTTCTGTTAGAAATTGAAAGTAATGAGGGGAAATGTGAGTAGAAGGGAGATCAAATAAACCTCAGTTGTTGTTTGTTTATGAATCTGTGAGTCTATGTATTGGACTTTGTGTGTCTAGATTTATGAGTCAAGTTGAATGAGTCATTTGAGATGACAAAACTTATCTCAATATTTTAAACTTGTTAGCATCTAACAATTTCTTTATAAAGTTTAAAATGTGTTCATGTTTAATCTTCAGTTTGTACCTANGAAACCCCACTTTCTGATTTTCACTAAATATTTTGATTTAGAAGTAGAAGTAATATTGTAGTGATAATTGTAGGATAAAATCAAAACCAAACTTTTATCAACCTTCCAAGCTAGTTCGTGTTATTCTAAACTAGAATTTGTCTTGAAAGTCACCGTGATTAACCTCGATCTCCGTGGGATTGATATTCGATGCTTAATCAAAAAGCCCTATATTACTTGATAACGATGTGTATACTTGCATAGAATCACTAGAAATATAATTGAAATCTTACTTTGCTTGGGATCAAGTTTTCAGTGTCATTACCGGGGATAAAAATCTTCAAGCAGTGGTGTCAACTTCTTAAATTCTACATATAAAAAGAATATCGGGATCAAGTTTTTGGCGCCATTGTCGGGGATCACAACAGTTGACCTTGACTTTTAGGAGAATTTTAGTTGAAGTAATTAGGCTTAGATTTGAAAACTGTAGTGTCGTAAAATCTGCTTTTGTGTGAAAAGTGTTTTTTGTTTGAAAAAGTGTTGTGAAAATTTTGTTTGTGTGAAAAACAAGGTGTTTGTGAAAATGTTTTGTTATGTTGAATATGTTGTTTTTTTCTTTGTTTAATTCTTAATGTATTTTTTTGTGTTGCGTATGCGAAACAAAGGATCTGTAGGACTTGTGCCTTATGATCTCAAGTTAGAAAAAAAAATCAAAAAACATGAAGGACTTGAAAAACTAGAAATGGAAATGGAAAACACTCAAAATAATAACTTAAAAATTATCATAAATCATTGAGAGATTATGGAAATCCTATTACAGATGAAATTCACTCAAATATACAAACCCCTATAGTTGAAGTTGACTCGTTTGAACTAAATCCAGTGATTATCCAACTGATGCAGAACAACCAGTTTGGGGGAACTCCTTCGGAGGATCCCTATTTACACTTATCAAATTTTCTAGAACTTTGTGCTACATTTCATTATAACGGCATGTCAGACGATGCTGTTAGACTAAGGCTTTTTCCTTTCTCACTAAGGGAGAAGGCTAAAATGTGGTTCTACTCATTAGCACCTGGCTCTATTAAAAATTGAGAGGAGTTAACTCATAAATTCTTAGCTAAGTATTTTCCACCTTCAAGGACTACTAAACTTAGAAACAATATTATCTCATTTTGTCAGTATAAAGGGGAATCAATATACAAAGCCTGGGAAATATTTAAGAAACTCCTATGAAAGTGTCCACACCATGCTCTCCTGATTGGTTAATCATTCAAACTTTTTACAATGGGTTAGTAGGATCCCTTAGGTTTACAATTGACGCTGCTGCTGGTGGATCATTAATGTCAAAACCATTTGATGTAACATTTTCGTTAATTGAAGAAATGAGTACAAATGAACTTCAATGGCCCTATGCAAGGGAAATCCTAAAAAGGTAGCCAATGTTCATGATATAGATGCGTTTGCAATTCTTGCATCTCAAGTTGCTACAATATCAAGGAAGTTGGACCAATTTGGAATGAATTAGCCTCAATTAACTCTAGTAAGTGAGGAAATTTCATTAGGACATGATTGATTCTAAGTTATCATATAAGACTTTAAATACCATAAACAATGCGTATTTTGACTGTTACAACCCAGGTTGGAAAAACCATCCTAATATTAACTGGTATCATACTATTTGGGGTGGAAACCAACAATAGAAAAATAATCATGCAAATCTCAATGGAAGTTAAAATAATCAGGGGAACACAAACTATAGACCATCATATCCACCAAAATCTAACAATGATCAACAATATGAGGATAAGAAGATGTCTATAGAAGAAGTGGTATTGCAAATGGGAAACCACTTGCAAGGTCAAAATGCTGTGATTAGAAACATAGAGAATCAACTGAGAAAAATTGTCAATTCACTTAGCAATAAACCCCAAGGAACACTTCCTAGCAACACTGAGATCAACCTTAAAGAGAAAAATGCTGAACAAATAGAAGCTATCCAATTAAGAAGTGGAAGAGAGATAGAGGGTGAAGTTAAAAAAGAGAAAGAAGTTGTGAGAGAAACAAAGGAAATTAAAAAACCTAAAGAACATGTTTCTAAGGATCTGAAAAAATTAATATCTCCAACTAAAATTAATTTAGAAAGACCACCACCTCCATTTCCTCAAAGACTTAAAAAGTATGAGTTGTATAAACAATTTTCAAAGTTCATGGAAGTACTTAAAAAGTTAACGATAAATATTCTTTTTGTTGAAGCTTTGGAACAGATGCCAAGTTATATAAAATTTATGAAGGAGATATTAAACAAGAAAAGGAAGTTTGGGGATTACGAGACAGTTGCACTGAGTGAGGAGTGTAGCGCTATATTTCAGAAAAAGCTTCCTAAGAAACTTAAATATCATTTTCGCATAACAATTCCTTGTGGAATTGGAGAAAGATTATGTGGAAAAGCTTTATGCAATTTAGGATCGAGCATTAATGTGATGCCTCTATCTACATTTAGGAGGTTAGGTTTAGCCAATACTTCTTCCACTACTGTAACCCTTGAGTTAGTTGATCGATCTATCGTTTATCCAAAAGGGGTTATAGAAGACGTGCTTGTTAAACTGGATAAATTTATCTTTCCTATGGACTTTATTGTAATAGATTTGGAGGAAGATAAAGAAAATCTAATTATTTTGGGGAGACCTTTTCTTGTTACTGAACAAGCTATGATAGATGCACAAAAAGGAAAGTTGACTATGAATATTAATGACCATGAAACCACTTTAGATGTTTTAAAGGCTATGAAGTATCCAGCTGAGAAAAAAGATTATGATTGTTTTTGGGTGGATGAAATAGATTATCTAAGTAAAGACCATTTCCAAGAAAGTTTTGAGAGTAAGTTAACAAATGAGATCGAATTGGACTTTCATGATGAGTTGAAAACGTTGATTAAAGAAGACTATATATATGTTCAAGAGAGGTGCAAAATGATGGATGTTACTGAAAATAATAAACTTTTAATTCCATCTGTTGAAAAATATCATGAATTTAAGATGAATGTACCCCATAAAATTTTAAAGCCTACCTATTTAGGGAATTCATCTACATCACCAGTCTTTATATCTTCAGATTTGACTCAATCACAAGAAGAACTTGGGATTAAATGATGAAATCAGTAAAAGATCGCCTAAGAAAGAGTTATTCAAAATCACTGAATGACATATTCCATGGTATACAGATAAAATGAATGAGATTCTGATGCTCGGGAAACCAATGTAAACTTTGGATACATCGGGTCGTCGATGTTATACCAAGCGCTTCGTGGGAGGCAATCTATGGTTATCTTTGTTATTTGTTTAGTGTGATTGTTGTTATGCTAGATTGTATATTAGTGAGATGTTGAACTTTGATCTATTTTTGATGTGTCAGAGTGGATTGGATTAATGTTGTAAGGTAATTCCTTCATCATGACAAGATTTGTATATGATTTTTGGTGGTAGGAGGATGACGAGTCTGTTATGACTTAGTTCTTAACCAGAGTTGAGCATTACCTTGAATCATGTAGTGTTTGGACTTGAGACACTCCATGTCACCTTTATTACTTCCTTTATCTGACTTTGTGTTCACTGGGTAAGGTCATGAACTTACTTAGTGAACAGCATCTGGATGAACTGCACTATATTTACCAGATTGTGTATGCCTTAGACTTAGAGTAACCCTGAAATTGGTAACACAGGAAGTAATTCTAGTCAATGGGTGATAATGATACAAGGTTTTATAATACACCCAATTTATTAGTGTAGTTTCTTCCATTAGAAATTGAAAGTAAGGAGGAGAAATGTGATTAGAAGGGACATCAAATTAACCTTAGTCGTTGTTTGTTTATGAATTTGTGAGTCTATGTATTGGAGTTTGTGTGTCTATGTTTGTAAGTCAAGTTAAATGAGTCTTTATAGATGACAAAACTTATCTCAATATTTTAAACTTGTTAGCATCCAACAATTCCTTTATGAAGTTTAAAATGTGTTATTGTTTAATCTTCAGTTTGTACCTTTTCTACTATTTAAAATTCCTTTATAGTGTTATGTCAAGCATGTTTAGGCTAGATTTACTTTCTACCGCAATATTCTACCATGTGTTATTTGTTGATATTTTTGTAGGATGTGTAGTAAATTGTAAAAGTGATCTTTTCCTACCACATATTTTTGTACTTCATTGATACACATGTTTGAGCTTAAGTTTGGGGGGGGGAAAGAAAAATGCTTCAAATTTAAACCTTACCTGTTTTCAAAATTATTACAAATAAAATTTTATTTTATTTATAATGATTATTGATATTTAGAGTCATCTTAAGGATGTTAAAATTTTAAATATAGAAATGGAGTAGGAAAACTTAGTTGATATTTTTAGTGNGTTGTAGGATGTGTAGTAAATTGTAAAAATGTTCTTTCCCTGCCGCATATTTTTGTACTTCATTGTTACACATTTTTGAGCTTAAGTTTGGGGGAAAAGAAAAATGTTTCAAATTTAAACCTTAGTTGTGTTTAAAAGTACTATGAATAAATTTGTATTTTATTTCTAATGGTTATTGTTATGTGGAGTCATCTTAAGGATGTTAGAATTTTAAGTATAAAAATGAAGTAGGAAAACTTAGTTGATATTTTTGGTGAAAAGAGTGAACCTAGAGTTAAGGATATTTATTGGAGAGCTTGGGAAAATGAATAACTATCTTTAGTAGGAAGAACTGCATTTTTGAAAAATTAAGGATTCTTAGAATTTTTATTTTAAAACATTTAAGGCTATCTTAGACAGTATTTTTAAAAAATATATATATACATCTTTTCAAGTGAAGGAAAAGATAGTGAAATTCAAAATTATTTAAGGACTTCTTCAGATATAGTAATCCTCACATTAAAAAAAAGAAAAATAATAATAAATGGATCAAAAAGATCCCGAAAAAAAAGAAAAAAAATGCAAAAAAAAAGAAAAAAAGGTGAGGAGAAGCTTAAGGAGAGGTCCTAATCAAAAATTGGTTTCACTTGAGTCTTTCTAGAGTAAAGAACTTAGAACAATCCTAAGCTTTCTTTTTATACTTATATTAGTAAAAATTATTTTTAAGAGAGTTCTGTGCTGCACTACCGCTGCAGTTTTTGCACCAATGGTGAAGGAGTTTTATGCAAATTTACATGGAATTACCCAAGGAGTTATCTTCGTACGAGGTAAGGAGTTTATAGAATTCAAATTTTGAAAAATCTGCATATATTTCTGACTTAGATAGGAAAACAAATTCCCAAGTTTGATGATAAATTTTTTAGACCTCGGGCTAGTCTGATTCACTATAAGTTCTTCTAATTTGAATTATCACATTTCTAGAACAAAATTTTAGCAATTCTAAAAGATGACCCATTAACTCTAATCTACATAAATTATTTTAAAAATGTTGTATTACTTGAGGATAAGTAATGTTTAAGTTTGAAGGATTTTGATACGCCTAAAAAAGTACTATTTTTCATGCTATATTTTATGATGATATTGAAATTTAAAGGTATGTTTTCTTGTGTTTTTAGTTTTAGGTACATCAAATTGAAGAATTTGGAGTGATTGGAGCAAAAGGAACAAAAATGGATCAAAACGGAGTAAACCGGAGCAAATTGGGTCGAATCGGGGCACACCAGAGCCCATGGGACCTAAATCAGACACATAAGTGCCTGTGAACAAAGCTTAAGCACCAAAAATGACTCTTAGGTGCCACTAAATAGAGAGGAGGGCGCTTAGGCGCCTCAGAGTCAGTGCTTAGGCGCCAGAGACGGTTTTTAGCAAAAATTCTTTAATATATGTCAGATTTGGACGATTTTTGAAGCGTTGCTTGGTGCATATCTTGGGGAATTCATTGGGAATGAGAAACGAGACTTTCTAGAATAATTTGGGGAAGTTATATGGAGTTTTTAAGAGTCACTTCAGGCACCATTTGGAAGATCCATTGAATCTAGACAGTTTTGACGAGACACTTAAGCATCTCTTGGGAAATTATAAGAAAAAGGCTTGGAAATGTTTTAAAACATATCTTAGACTCTTGAATTAATTATAAGAAGAGAAAAAATCTTGGAGAAGAAGAAGAAGGCTTGGGTGTGAGCCCCAAGCGGGGCTGCAATGTGAGAGAGAAAGAGAGAGTGAGAGATTTCTTCTTTTATTTTACTTTGTTCTTGGAGAGGATTGTAAAGAGATTGCTTTTACTATACAAGGAGAGTTTGATTTCTATCAGAGATAAGTATTTTTATTGTATTTTGATTTGAATTTAGTACTTTGTTTGTATGGTTTCAAAGTCTTGTTCAATGAAAAGTTCTTGTTGTTTCTCCACGTGTAGTGAGTAGTTTTCTTTACTCTTCCCTCTTGTAATGAGTTAGTATGCATGTGTAGGATATAAAATTGAGTAGAGTGAGAATATATTGTGATGATTTTACTTTTTTCTTCATTTACATGTAAACTTGATCAACTTGCATGTTAAAATCTATTGTAAGAACATGTAAGATCAGGGATAGTATTGTCTCAATCAACTGTGGTAGAATCACAGGAAATTGTATGGATGAGAATGTAATCCATATGGTTGAATGAAAATAAATAGCAAAATAGTCTTTCATGGGTGTAGAATTAGAGGGCATTAGAGTGACAGGCTAAATCCCCCTAATTTGGTCTACTATTTTAGGTTTTGATGTGAGATGTTAGCCTCTAGGTGGAGGGATAAAAGGGAAGTCTAGAGTGAGAGCTAGTATCTTCCCTGCCTAGCCCATCTTCAAAACTATTCAAACTTTAGATTAACTATTGTTCTTTATAGCATCTCTAGTAAGGGTAAATAATATAATTGCTCCTATTTGTCATAATCTCTCTCACTATTTGTTTTACTTTTACACATGTCACTATTTTCATTGCATGAGGAAGAGTACTTTTAATATATTAAAAACCGCACTTTCTGATTTTCACTAGGTATTTTAATTTAGAAGTAGAAGTAATATTGTAGTGATAATTTTATGATAAAATAAAAACCTAACTTTTATCAACCTTCCAAGCTAGGGCGTGTTATTCTAAACTAGAATTTCTATTAAAAGTCACCGTGATTAACCTCGATCTCTTTGGGATCGATATTCGGGGCTTAATCAGAAAGCCCCATATTACTTGATAACGATACGTATACTTGTGTAGAATCTTTAAAAATATAATTAAAATCTTACTTTGTTTCGAATCAAGTTTTCAGTATCATTACCGGGGATTAAAATCTTCAAGTAGTGGTGTCAACTTCTTAAATTCTACATATAAAAAAGAATACGGGATCAATCACCTATGATTCATTAAACTATTTTCCCCAATTTTTCTAAGTTAAAAATAAAATTTTAAGGACCTAAAATGTATTTTTCTTATTTTTCATTAAAATAATTATAATAAATAAATTAAAAATCATAAACATATTTAATTTATTTCTCTGAGTTATGTGGACTCAGAGAGGTTTATAAAAACATAAAGGATAATTTTTGGTAATTAAAAAAAATTTTCCTTTTAATTGAATCACTAAAAAATCAATAAATAATTATAAAATTAAAATTTAATTCAGAAAATCATGGAATTTTGCCTAAGTGTCTCTATGACCTAAGGTAACCTCTAACATTTCTCCCATAAACAAAAATTTTATTCTCATTGATTAAATAACTTAATATTGAAACTCCTTTTTTATAAGATAAGATAATTATTTAAATTAAATTAAATTTTGAAAAAAAAACACATTTTTCCTTTGATGTTTTAATTTCCTCATGGGCAGGTACTCTGAAATTTTGAATGTCATTTGAAGTGTGCTTAGTGAATTATGAGGTAGAGAGCCCCAACGACAAAGTGGTCATTTTAGACTTTTGTGCCTTAATTAAAATTTAGGATTAATCGAAGGGAAGAATTGTTAATTTTGATCTTAATGAGTACTTTTAGATGATTGAAACATAATGGGTTAAAAGGCAGAAACCAAGTTGCCACCTTTCCATAATATGAGTAAAATTATATTTTCTTGAATTATCAAGGTTTAGAAGTTAATCAAAATCAAATGATTCTGAAATGATGGGCCTCAGCTAGGAGGATGAAGATTCACTTATTTTAAGCCCACAATTGGATGACACAAAATTTTAATAAGGATATGTATCACTTAAATTAAAAACTATTAATTGTCATTTTCTCCCATTAAGATTATTAAGGGCTTGGTAGTGATTTAGGCTTGAAATTTAAACTTATTTGATGGGATTTAAAGAATGTAACATGATTGATGATAAATACCTCTAAACACTACAAGCCCGACTTTAATAATTGGTACAAAATCTTTAATGACTTAAAATTGCCTTAGGGGCATTCACCTGCATAACTCTTAAGTGAAATATCAACTGATTAACTGAGTGCTTTGCTCTTGGGAAGATTAAAATGTGAAAGTTCACTGAGTAGCAGGGTAACCTTTTTAACTTGACCTTGCATGATCAAAGGAACTATATGATAAGTTCAAAATGAACTCGAAATGTTTCAAGAGATCTTTAGAGCAGTTATGGGTCATTCCCCTGAACACTTTTGAATCTCTAGGACATTTTGAAGGACAAATTGAAATTTTTATCTTTTATTCTAAAATCATCCACTAAGATCTTTCGAGACTCACTAAGTCATAGTTGGGAGCTTGTTAAATACACCTTCATCTATTCTTGCAATTTATTTACATTTCTGCAAAATTATACACATGTTGCAAAAGCTATTTTCTTTAGCGGGAATGCTGAGAAGATGACAGGAACACTTTTACAGTGTTATTTAATTTCTGTCATTTTCTTTTTTGCAAGCTACATTTGCTGCAAAATTTTATAACTACTTGGTTGTGCACTTTACTTTATTTGTAAAAATGAAGAACATTTTTTCAAAAATTAATCAACATTTTCAAAAATCTAAAATAAATTGTTGTAAAGGTAACCCTAAATCCTTTGAAATATAACTAAACTTAAAACTTCCTTTTGAATTTACGGGAGTCCCTCAGAGGAGGTAACCCATGGTTGCTAACGAGATCTCACCGGTTTAAATGTGTTTAACAACTCATTTAAGCTAAGTAAATTCAAAAGAAAATAGTGATACCAGAATGAGGGAACAGTGAGATCATAACCAGTGTCGCTCTAATTAACTTTAACCCACCCCCCCCCAATGATTGAAATTTAAACTTTTCATTTAATCCTTTAAACCCTAGACTTTAGGACTGCTACTTTGTCGACGAGCCTGGAGCTAACTTTGTGGTCAACCTTCTACAATAGCATAAGGATCTACAACAACACATCTTCCCTTAGAATAAACAACAAGCCATAGGATTTCGAAGTTGTCCACCTAGTGCGACATAAATCCTCAATTTTTCCTTTAGGCCTTTTGTATAGCTCTGCTATATAATTTAAGCCTTAAGTCGTTTTAGGATTTTGAGGTTGTCATTTGTCACGACCTAAATCTTCAAATCTTTCAGGTTATTTGTGCGACTGTCTTGCATAATGTAAGCCCTAATTAAATAAATTGGCGATGAAACATTTAAATAATTTATTCTCAAAATTGAAGTTGAACCATAAGATAACTTGGGAAGTTACTGAGGTTCTCCTTGAGATCCATGACATACCCTAGGTCTTATTCCTTTGGATTCCAAAATAAATGTTCCAAATTTTAGCCATTTCCATTTCACACCTCCTTGTCCAATCATTGAAAAGTCCTATCCCTTTGAACTCCTTGAAGGCAATATTCCCTGATTTTTATTAAGAGTTTTCTTAGGTGACTTGGTTATCTAAGATGTAATTAACTATAGGGGCTTGCCCTTATAAGAAACTTTTTAGAACCAGCTTAATATAAACCCTATTTAATTTTTTGTATCAAATAATGGAACTTATCGGTCAGCTTAAAAATGATTTTTCGTAGACTTAAACGACTGTAATAAATTCTTTAGTTTATTTAATTGAGCCCTCACCAGTAAGTAGTGTATCTATTCTTTGGGATGGATGCATTGCTTGCGGTGTTAGACTCGTTTAGTTGAGCTACTAAGGATACGATATCGGTTCGATTTTGTATTTTCAAAACTTAAATTATTACTTTTCAAAATTATATACATATATTAAATTAAATCGAGTGTCGGAATATCCATTCCGGCGACCGACAATTTCCAATTTGGCGACCAACAACAGTTCAATACAACTACAACACATAAAGTTCACTATTTAAAAATAAACTGAGCAAATCAATCCTTCTCCTCCTCCTCCTCTTCATCATCATCACTGTCCCAAAAACTTGTACGCTCATATGAAAGGTATTGTGGATATGAAAGAAATGCCACACTTTGGTTATCCCTGATACTGCTTTCCAAAGATGAGTGATAATTTTTTTCATAGTCAGTATGTCTCTTATGTAACTATCAATATGATCTACATATTTCTCCAAATTAACTACCTTATTTGCATTATAGTTGATTTTATCTAACACACTTTGCATTAATTGTTCCTGCAAATCAAAACTAGTAGACTGACCTTGCAATGTAGATGCTCGTGAAGTAGAAACCTGAGATGTAGAAGCACCAAAACTTCTTGAAAATTTACCTTTCTAGCCAAATATAACATGTTCTGATTATGATTTCACATTAACACTTGTGATAGGCTTTAGTGGCTGCAAAATCTCCTCCCAAATATCAAATCTAACACCAACCTGCTAACATAACGAAAAGATTAAGGATTGGAATCCCAAACCTACAGCTGTGGTAGCTGTAGCAAAACTAGTGATCGTCCAATAGATTAAGGATCAATTATTGATCAGCTTAAATTGTTGAATACAATAGTTCAAAGTGGCTCTTTCTGTTGTAACTTCACTAAGATTTTTTGTAGGGAGTAGACGAGCTAAAATAAAATAGTGTCATGCTTTTATCGTAGCATCAAGTTTTGACACAGGGATATTTACTCTTCTTTCATTTGTTATTTTTCAAAAATCTCTTTCTGCAGTTAATGAAGATATAATCTCACTAACTCCTCCTTAAGAGGATTATAATTTGAATAAAAACACAACACACTTAGGGGCAACTGGTAAAATGAATTTATTACCTCAGGGGGAAAAGTTACTGATTTTCCTCTAACCATAACTTGATCTTCCTCTGCCTCAGGAAAATTATTATAGAACTCCCAAACTACATAAATTACTACTATAATAGAAAACAACAGAAACATTTCCATTATCTTCAAACTATTAAATCTTCAACTGCTCCGCCCAGAGTTTTGAAACACTGCTCGGGAATCAACTTTCTTGATTGCATCATTTCTGTATATCTATCCTGAGCTTTCAAACTAACAAAATTACTGGAATCAAAATTAGAATTCCCTTTGCTCCTCTTCATTTTTGGCGTGATTTCTAAAAATTCACACTAAATCATAAACTAAAGTCTAAATCACTAAACTTAACTTTCAAAAACTTACACTATCATTTCTAAGTATTTTCCATAGATTTTTCATAAATTTTCACCATGAATAGTGATTGTCAGTTAAATCCCCAATGTACTCAAAATATATGGTGAAAATAAAAAATTTTTTACATATAAGTGAAGCTCACACCTTGAGGAGATGAAATCTAGCAAATTTGGCTTAATTCTACCAAGAAATCTTCACTTATGAGAAGCCCTAGGTCCCAAGATCGCGAACTCTCAAGGAGAAAGGTGAAGGTTGGGACAGAAATGGCATTTTGACTTAAATATTCAGCTTTAACCATTTGCAAATTGGCGCTTAAGCGCGACTGATTTGGCACTTAGGTGACTACCTCTTGGGTAACCAGCACTTAAGCGTGCGGTTTTGACGCTTAGACACTTGTGCATAAATTTTGATATTTTTTATTTTTAAGTGAAATGCACATCTAGCGTATGTTAACCACCCCTAAATGGTCT
This sequence comes from Phalaenopsis hybrid cultivar, assembly GCA_002079205.1. NCBI lineage: Eukaryota > Viridiplantae > Streptophyta > Magnoliopsida > Asparagales > Orchidaceae > Phalaenopsis > Phalaenopsis hybrid cultivar. The sequence continues at coordinate 50,096 of JXCR01103081.1, forward strand.
TATAAATCTTAATAACTATTTTCTTCCCCTTCAATTCTCCTCTTTCTTAAAATTCACAAATTTTCACAAATTTGATTCAACACAAAATAACAAAAAAGTTTATACACAAACAAATACTTTCATTAATTTCACAAACAAATACAAACACCTTTGACAAAAATTTTCTTAGTCTAAAGAGTCTTGGATGAGATAATTCCTAACACATACTTCAAATACTAAACAAACTTAACATAAAAACACCTAAAACAAACTTAACACTAACATCAAGACATCTAAAACAAAAAAAACACTAACATCAAACAAACAACTAGACTATATAACTTAAATCCATTCTTCCTCCGGTGGAACATATTCCGACCATTCATTTTTTTTCTCTTAGGGCATTTGGAATATAGATCTGATAGAACAGACGATGGTGAAGAATTCTAATTGAGTCTTCTTCAATCCATTTATTTTTCAAGTACATCGCCTTATCCGCTTCTTTCATAAAACTTGTATGGCTAAATTGCATTTTAAGTTTCCATTTGATATGCTCCACATGTGCATTAGTCTCATTCACTTTCACTTTAATTGAAGCCACATCGGCCTCAATCTTTATGATCTTCTCCACTATTCTTTTTGTACTAACGACTAGAAATTCGTTATATAACTCTTGCGCACTTTGACTAATGAATTTTTTCATCATGGATTTTTTTTTCTTCTTCAATTCAATCTCCCAAGAAGACATTTTTGTAAGTTCTCTCTTCACCTAGACTATAGGATGAAAATTTGAAGTGGGGTGAGAATTCTCTTCATTCCATGCTATTTATAGGCCTTGGATGAAGCCTAGACCCACTACACACGTTCACAAACCACCAAACCAAGTTTAATCCTTCTAGAAAATTAATTATGCACGTTTTGTTAACTACTGCACTTAAGCGTCGAGTGTTGGCGCTTGAGCACAGGTGCTTAATTTAGCACAAGTCTGCTTAACATCCAAATATACATTCTAACATGTCTAAGTCATCAATTAAGATCTTAGAATTATCAATAAATCATTATATATTCAAAAATACTACCACATTTTTGTAATCAAACAAAAAACATAACATTTAAAATAGATACACATTGATAACTATGGGTTGCCTCCCACATAGCGTTTGGTTTAACATCGTCAGCCTGATGTAACCAGTGCTTATTTTGGTTGACCCAACAACATAAGATCATTTATCTTAATTTGAACTCCTAAATAATAAGGCTTTAGTCTATGACCATTCACTTTGAATATTTTCTCAGTTTTAGAATCTTTGATATTCACAACTCCATAGGGATAAACTTTTATCACAACAAATGACCCCATCCACATGGAATTATTTTTTTCTGAAAATAATCTTAATCTTGTATTATCTAGCAAAACTTGTTACCCTAGCTCAAAGTTTTTATTAAGAATCCCCAGATCATGCCACATCTTCATCTTTTCCTTATAAATTTTAACACTCTCATAGGAATCATTCCTTATCTCTTCAAGCTGATTTAATTGTAATAGTTTTCTGACCAGCATCCTTTAAATTATAATTGAATTCCTTAATAGCCAAAAATGTTTTATGCTCAAGTTCAACTGGTAAATGAAAAGCTTTCCTAAATATTAGCCTATATGAGGACATTCCTATAGGAGTTCTATATGCAGTCCTATCCTACAAAGCATAATCAAGTTTGATTGAACAATCTATTTTTGTTGAATTCACAGATTTTTCCTAAATTCTTTTAATTTCTCGATTAGATAATTCAACCAAATCACTTGTATGATGATGATAAGCAACAATAATTTGATGGTTGATATGACATTTATTTAATAATTTCTCCATTATTGCATTTCTAAAATGACTTCTCCCGTCAGTTATGATCACTCTCGGCATCCCAAATCTACAAAATATATTCGTTCTTAAAAACTTTGCAATACTTTGAGCATCATATCAAGGCAAAGCAATAGTTTCAGTCCATTTGGATACATAGTCTACTGCTAACAATAAATATAAATTTTTGAAAGATGGTATAAATGGTCCAATGAAATCTAATCCCTAAACATCAAATATCTCAACTTCCAAAATATTATTGAGGGACATCTCATTTCTCCTAGAAATATTGCTTACACGTAGACATCGATCACAAGTTTTGATATAAGCATTAACATCTTCAAAGATTGTAAGATAATAAAATTAAGATTGTAAAGTGTTTTATGTTGTTTTATCAACACCTAAATGTCCCCCAAATTTAGAATTATGACATTTTTGGATAATTTCAAAAGTTTCTTGTAAATTCACACATTTTTGCATAATTAGATCATTTCCATGTTTATATAAAAATGGGAGATCCCAAAAATAAGTTATAGCTTTAAATAAAAATTTCCTCTTCTATTAGTATGTCAAACCGTATTGTATAATATCACTAACAATAAAGTTCATAATATCGGCAACCATTGAACACGCCACTCACTAATATTGAATAATTCATCTAGAAAATGTTCATTAATTTTTTTTTTAAAACTGAGTGATTTTTCTAATTCAATTTTGGACAGATGATCAAAAATTTGATTCTCAGCTCCCTTCTTATCTACTATTTCAAAGACAAATTCTAGCATAAGAAGAATCCATCTTATTAGTCTTGGTTTTACATCCATCTTTTTCATTAAATATTTAATAACAAAATGATTTGTATGTATAATACATTTTATTCCAATTAAATATGATCTGAATTTATCAAAAACATATACTATTGCTAATAACTCCTTCTATGTTGTGGTATAATTAATGTGAACTTCATTAATAGTTCTGCTAGCATAGTAAATCACTTCGAAAATCTTATCATGTTTTTGTCCTAAAATAGCTTCAATAGCATAATCACTAGCATCACACATTAATTCAAAAGATTTCTCAATCTGATGAAACAAGAATTGGTGTAGTGACTAATTTTTTCTTTTAATAGCTTAAAAGCTTTTAGATACTCCTTATCAAAATTAAAAATTACATCTTTTTAAAGCAAATGGTATAGATACTTGACAATTTTTGAGAAGTTTTTAATATACCGCAAGTAGAATCCTTGATGTTCTAAAAAACTTCTAATTTCCCTCACATTTGTTGGGTGAGGTAAATTAACAATCACTTGAATTTTTGTTGGATCTACTTCCATACAATTTTCTGATATATGATGTCAAAAAAAATTCCTCCCGCTTCCATAAATTGACATTTTTCTCAATTAAGGACTAAATTTATTTCTTCACAGCGCTTAAGAACTCTTAATAAGTGTTCTAAACATGATTCAAATGAAGTTCTAAATACTAAAAAAATCATCCATGAAAACTTTAATTCCTTTGTCAATAAAATCACATAAAATAGTCATCATATATCTTTGAAATGTAGCAGGTGCATTACACAAACCAAAAAGCATTCTTCTAAAAACAAATGTATCATAAGGACTAGTAAAAGTTATTTTTTGTCGATCCACAGGAGCTATTTGTTTTTTTGTGATAACTGGTATAACCATCTATAAAATAAAAGTATTTGTGCTCAGCTAATTTATCCAACATTTGATCTAGAAAGGGTTGTAGAAAATGGTCTTTCCATGGAGCAAAATTTAATTTTCTATAATCAATGAATATTTGTCACACTGTGACTTATCTTGTTAGTATTAACTCATTATTTTCATTCATAGTCACAGTCACTCCTCCTTTCTTAGGAACACAATGAGTTGGTCTAACCCATGAACTATCTGAAATAGGGTAGATAAATCCAACATCTAACCACTTTAAAATTTCTTTCTTAACTATTTATTTAATATCAGGATTCAATCTCCTTTGAGGATCAGCCCTGGGTTTGTAGTTTTCTTCCATATGAATTATATGCATACAAATTGAAGGAGTGATTCCTTTAATATCAACAATTGTGCATCCAAAGGCTTTATATAATTCTTCAAAGTTTTCATTAAACTTTCTTCTTCTTCTAAAGTTAAATTTAAGGAAATTATAACTGGTAATATTGAGGAATCACCTACAAAAACATATTTTAAATTTTTAAGAAGTAACTTCAATTTAAGTTCAGGAGGTTTTTCAATTGATGGACCAAAAGATTTATCTTTTTATGTCGTATCCAAAACTTAAAAATTTTCTCAAACCTAATTTTAATTTTCCTCATGAAAATCATCATATTGCTCTAATTCCTCTTCTTTCTCATGTTCCATCTCTTTCATTTCAGATTTCTCTTTATAAGTTGTTTTGGAATGACATTCACTCTGATATCTTACTATATCAATTCTATAACATTCATCATCTTTAGCTTTTGCAGGATACTTTATTGATTTTGAAATATTATAAGTAATTGTTTGAGCAATGACATGCTCTTCACATCTATCATTACTCTTTCTGTAGTTAGGAAAGATCTCCCCAAAATGATAGGTATCTCCTTATCTTCTTCTATATCTAGCACAATGAAATCAACAGGAATGATAAATTGATTCACTTTCTCTATAACATCTTCTATAACTCCCTTAAGATATGTTATTCAACGATCTGCTAGCTGTAAAGTTACATTAGTAGGGGATATTTCTCCTAACCCTAGTCTTTTAAATAGTGATAAGGGCATTAGGTTAATGCTTGCACCTAAATCACATAAAGCTTTCCCACAAAATTTTTCTCCTATTGCACATGGAATTGTAAAGCTACCACCTCACTAAGTGCAACATTCTTGTTATCTTTGAACTTTCTTTCCTGTTACGAATATCCTTCATATAACTTCACATAGCTTGACATTTGTTCTAAGGCTTCAGTAAATAGAATATTAATCATAAGCTTTTTAAAGATTTCCAAAAATTTTGAAAATTGTTTATCTAACTTTTGTTGACAAAGTCTCTGAGGATATGGAGGTGGTGGTTTTTCTAAGTCAATTTTTGGTGGAGAAATATGTCTCTTTAAACCTTTTGGGGCGTCATCTTTAGGCTCTTCAATTTCTTCTCTCTCTACTTGAATCTCTTTTTGAACTCTACCTTCCAACTCTCTTCCGCTTCTAAGTTGAATGACTTTTACTTGCTCTTTATTTTGATCTTTTGGAACTACCTCTATATTACTAAAAAGTGCTCCTTGGTATCTATTACTTAATAAATTGGCTTTTTGTCCCAGTTGATTCTCAATATTTCTAATTGCAGCTCTTTGACTTTGTACTGATTTCACATTTGTAACACCACATTGTCTATAAACAATTTTTTTCATTAAATTGTGGATTACTATTAAAATCTGGAGTATAAGTAGGTCTATAATTATTATTACCTTGGTTATTCTAGTTTCCCAATGAGTTTACTTGGTTATTCACCCATTACTGATTTTACCACCTGAATTATTATTATTCTAGTTAAAGTTTGGATGGTTTTTCCAACCTGGGTTACAATAGTTTGAATATGAGTTAATTTGCTTATTATTTATGATATTCAAAGTTTCTAATGATGCTTGAGAATCTACCATTTGGCTTAATGAATTCTTTTCAGAAATTAGTTGAAAATTCATTCTAAATTGGTCTAACTTCTTTGAAATTGTAGCAACTTGATTTGCTAACATTGCAAAAAAATTAGATTCATGAATATTGACTACTTTTTTAAGATTTAACCTCTCAGAAGGCCATTGAAAATTGTTAGTAGTCATCTCTTTAACTAAAACATAAGCATCATGAAATGGTTTTGACATCCATGAACCACCAACAACGACACTGATAATAGATCTAAGAGATCCAACTAATCCATTGTAAAGGTTTGAATTATTAATCAATCTGGTATATGATGGTGTGGACACTTTCTCAGTAGTTCTTTAAATCATTCCCATGCTTCATAAATAGATTCCCCTTCAAATTAAAAAAAAATGTAGTATTATTTCTAAGCTTCACAATTTTTTATGGTGGAAAATATTTATTTAGGAATTTCTGTATTAAATCACCCCAAGTTTTGAAAGATCCAGCTGCTAACGAATTTAACCATATCTTAGTCTTATCCCTCAATGAGAATGAAAAAAATCTAAGTCTAATATCATCATCCGAAACACCATCATATTTAAATGTAGCACACAATTCTAGAAAATTAGCAAAATGTAAATTTGGATCTTCATTTAGTGCTCCCCCAAACTGATTATTTGATACCATTTGAATAATAACATGTTTAAGTTCAAATGAATTAGCCACTACAACAAATTTTTGAATACTACAATGAATTTCATTTACTGTAGGGTTTACATAATCTCTTAAAGGTCTAAATTCTTGAATAATTTCAGCATTTTGATTATTTTGGTTTGCTATTTCTTGACATTTCTGATCTTTTTTTTTGTATTTTTAATTTTTTTATTTTTCTAATAATTTTTTCTAATTCAGAATAGTATGACACTAGTCCTTTAGAACACGAACTACGCATACATTACTACCAAATAAAGTAAAATCAGACAAATAAGAACTTATATAAAAACAACACTAAAATATTCGTATAATAAATCTAACAGTTTAAATAAGACTTTCTAAAAATAAAAATTTTATTTCGTAAAAATTACTTTAAAATTTTACTAACTTGTTTTTATTTCTCCCCTAGCAATGACGCCAAAAACTTGATCCTGATAATTTTTATATGTAAGGATTTATGAAGTTGACACAACTTCTTGAAGATTTTAATCCCCGACAACGAAGCCAAAAACTTGATCTCGACTTTTACGACAATAGTCCAAAGTATGTGTGGTTATATTCTCAATTTTCTTTATTTATATTTCTTTCTTTACAAGGGTGACAAAAACTTCACTCTGAAGCAAATAAGAGTGCAACTATCATATTTAAATATTGGGATATTGTGTAAGTGTACGTATCGTTATCAAGTAACATAAGACTTTTTTATTAAGCCCTGAATATCGAACCCACGGAGAGATTTACAATTTTTAAGAAGAAATTAAATAACAAACTTTTTTTTGAAAAATATTCTTACTCAAACTATATATGTTATAATATGAATGAAAGTCTAATTCTTTTTAGTAATTTTTTATAATTGAAAATAAACAACTTATTAAATTTAACTAAATTTTTGTAAGATGAAAGCAATATAAATAAAATATTTTTTTCCTTACTGACTCCAACGGACAAGATTAGAAAGAGTTGCTTAGAATGGTTTGGCCACATTAATTGTTGAACATCAGATGACCCTGTCAGGAGAGTTGATGTTCTACATTTGACTTATGTTAAGAAAGGTAAAGGTAGATCTTAAATGAGTTGGGCATGTTGTACAAAAAATTATCTGAAGTTCTTAGAATTAAATGAAGATGTGACACTCAATAAGATATAATGAATAAAAAAGATTCATGTATTACATAGTAAGACAAACGCTTGTTGTTATATCAAACCAAAATCAGTCTTAAAGGTTAAGCTTGATTTTAGCAACTAGTTTAGTTTAACCATTTAGAATGTGGGTATTGTGAATTTGGGCCTAGTTCAAGGGCACCAATATATTTTGACTAAATTGATGAACATAGCGGGGTTAAAATGGGTTGAAGTGAAAAAAATTTATATTTTTAATACCTTTCGCTATAATCACTTCCAAGAGCTTAACTAGATTTGGCTGATTGGTTAATTTAGAGCACAAAAGAAGTGGATGATCCATTTCTTGCTAAATTTTGACTTGTTTAACCAAATATGGTTAAATACATGGTCAAATAAGTTTGTTCCAACACTCATTCTAAGAAAACTCCATGTCCAATTGATTTTACTAATTTGGCTCATTTAGACCTTTCAAGGTCATATGAATTCAATTGGATTGAATTTGTTCAATTAGAACTAGTTAACTTAACCAATATATAATTTATTAATGAATTAATGACAATTGGTCACTCAAATCTTTTCATAATCTAGTTGATCAAAATACCCTATTTGATTTTCATAATCTATCTGAGTCAAATTGAAATGAAAGGGGAATCAATCCATTTTGATTTTACTATTTTTATGTATAAGTACAATTAATTTCAATTCACATTTAGTCTAATTAGTGCAATGTATTGCAATTCAAATGGATATTATGAGATGCAAGCTATTTAATACTTAATTATATGACTATTTTTTTTTCTTAAGAAATTACTTTTGATCTTATATAGTTCTAAGAAGAGTGTTTGTCTACTTTATAATAAAATAGACCCTTCACTCTATTATGAAATGATTGGATATCCATATAATTTTTTTTTTGAATTTATTTAATTTTTTATGCCGTGGTATTGCAAAAATCTTGAATTAATTAGTCATATCTATTATATTATTATTGTTGGACTAAACTCCACTGGTGATAGTCATTTAATTAAACATTATTGTGTTATATCTATTAGATTGAACTCTATTAAGCTATAGATATTAGATTGCAATCTACTATAATATAATTACTAGATTGCACTATATTATTTAAATAGCTATTTTGTACCATTGTATTACTTCATAATGTTCTATGTTATTGCTATTATATTTACACTTTACTTTCTCAATCTTATAGTATGTTATAATAAAGCTTTTTACTTGACTTTTGTTAAGAGGTAAATTATGTTCAAGTCTACTTTGAATCATAATTGAACATTCTTAGCATAAGCTTTGAACGTAAGGTGAATTTGTCGGGCATATATTCAAATCCTTTTAGGAACTTATTCAAATATTATTTAAGTCAATTTTAATCATGTTGGTTTTTAAAAAGTATGGGTAATCTAGCCTATGATAAAGTTTCTTCTTAAATAAATAAAATTATTTGACGCAATATCAAACTATTATAGTCAAATAAACTTGTAATTGAATTATTGTTAACCCACTAACATTATTGTTTTAGCGCTTATAATTATAGGTTGGGCTGGGCTCGGATTGGCCCAAACTGGTAGATGGGCATTTCTTCACCCATCGACAGGCTCTATGCTTAACGTTCGACGACCTACAAAAATTACATTAAGGAGTTGTTTTATTTGTTAAAAAAAGTAATGTAGTGTAGAATGAATATAATACAGAAATAATCTATTTTATTTGAAATATTTTAATTTTCTGTTTCAATATAAAATAAACCTGTGATTATATATTTTTTGTTTCAAAATAAATTAAAAATAATTTATTTTATATTATATCAGATATTATTGATGTGTGTCGGGGGCATCCATCAACAATGACCGGTTGCGGTGACGAGCGATAGTTGTGGTGGAGGGCAGTGTCACCTGCAGCAGGTGGTGGCGCCAGACAGTGCTGTGGGTGGCACCGCCAACGTGGGCATTGGCTATTGGTTGGCGGCGCCAAAAAGCAGCAGCGACAAGCGCTAGTGGCAACTGGCGGCGGTGACGAGATATAGGTGGGGTTNGGGAATAGTAGAATTCAAAATTATTTAAGGACTTCCTCTAGATATAGTAATCCTCACATTAAAAAAAAAGAAAAAAATAATAAATGGATAAAAAAGATCCCAAAAAAAAAGAAAAAAAAAGATGCAAAAAAAAAAGAAAAAAAAATGGTGAGGAGAAGCTTGAGGAGAGGTCCTAATCAAAAATTGGTTTTACTTGAGTCTTTTTAGAGTAAAAAACTTAGAACAATCCCAAGCTTAATTTTTATACTTATATTAGTAAAAACTATTTTTAAGAGAGTTCTTAAGTCTAGAAAGTAAAGTTCATAGAATCCAAAGTTTGAGAAATCTGCATATATTTCTGAATGAGATAGGAAAACAAATTCCCAAGTTTGATGATAAATATTTTAGACCTTGGGCTAGTTTGATTCACTAGAAGATATTCTAATTTAAACTATCACATTTTTAGAACAAAATTTTAGCAATTCTAAAGGATGACCCATTAACTCTAATTTTCATAAATTATTTTAAAAATATAGTATTACTTGAGGACAAGTAATGTTTAAGTTTTGGGGATTTTGATACGCTTAAAAGTGTACTATTTTTTATGCTTTATTTTATAATAATATTGCACTTTAAAGGTATGTTTTCTTGTGGTTTTGGTTGTAGGTACATCAAATTGAAGAATTTGGAGTGATTGGAGCAAATGAAATAAAAATAGACCAAAATGGAGCAAACCGGAGCAAATTGGGTCGAACCGTGGCACACCGGAGCCAAGGGGACCTAAACCGGACAGTTAAGTGCCTGTGCCCAGTGCTTAAGCGCCCAAAATTGCGCTTAAGAGCCACCAAAAAGAGAAGAGGGCGCCTAAGTGCCTCAGAATCAGTGCTTAGGCGCCATAGACGGTTTTTAGAATAACTTCTTCAGAATACGTCGGATTTGGACGATTTTTGAAGCGGTGCTTCGTGCATATCTTAGGAAATTCATTGGAATTGATAAAATGGACTTTCTAGAAGAATTTGAGGTGGTTATATGGAGTTTTGAAGAGGCACATCAGGCACCATTTGGAATATTCATTTAATCTGGACAGTTTTGAAGAGACACTTAAGCATCTCTTGGGAAATTATAAAAAAAGGCTTGGAAATGTTTTTAAAACATCTCTTAGACTCTTGAATTAATTAGAAAAAGAGAAGAAGGCTTGGAGAAGAAGAAGAAGGCTTGGGCGTGAGCCCCAAGTGGGGCGGCAAAGAGAGAAAGAAAGGGAGAGAGTGAGAGATTTCGTCTTTTCTTTTTTACTTTGTTCTTGGAGAGGATTGTATGGAGATTGTTTTTGCTATACAAGGAGATTTTGATTTCTATCGGACATAAGTATTTTTATTATATTTTTATTTTAATTTAGTACTTTGTTTGTATGGTTTCAAAGTCTTGTTCAATGAAAAGTTCTTATTGTTTCTCCATGTGTAGTGAGTAGTTTTCTTTACTGCTTCCTCTCTTGTAATGAGTTAGTATGCATGTGTAGGATATATAATTGAGTAGAGTGAGAATATATTATGATGATTTTACTTCGTTCTTCATTTACATGTAAACTTGATCAACTTGCATGATAAAATCTATTGTGAGAACATGTACGATCCGGGATGATATTGTCTCAATCAACTGTGGTAGAATCAAATGAGATTGTATTGATGAGAATGTAGTCCATATAGTTAAGTGAAAATAAATAGAAAAATAATCTTTAAAGAGTGTAGAATTAGAGGACATTAGAGCGACAGGCTAAAGCCTCTAATTTGGTATATTGTTTTAGGTTTTGATGTGAGATGTTAGCCTTTAGGTGGAGGGATAAGAGGGAACTCTAGAGTGAGAGCTAGTATCTTCCCTGCCTAGCTTGTCTTCAAAACTATTCAAACTTTAGATTAACCAATGTTCTTTATAACATCTCTAGTAAGGGTAAAGAATATAAGTGCTCCTATTTGTCACAATCTCTCTCACTACTTGTTTTACTTTTACACATGTCACTACTTTCATTGCATGAGGAACAGTACTTTTAATAAATTAAAAACCCCACTTTCTGATTTTTAGTATGTATTTTAATTTAGAAGTAGAAGTAATATTGTAGTGATAATTCTAGGATAAAATCAAAACCAAACTTTTATCAATCTTCCAAGCTAGGGCGTGTTATTCTAAACTATAATTTTTCTTGAAAGTCGCCGTGATTAACCTCGATCTTTGTGAGATCGATATTTGGGGCTTAATCATAAAGCTCTATATTACTTGATAACGATACGTATACTTGTGTAGAATCCCTAGAAATATAATTGAAATCTTACTTTGCTTGGTATCAAGTTTTTGGTGTCATTACCGGAGATTAAAATCTGCAAGTAGTGGTGTCAATTTCTTAAATTCTACATATAAAAAGAATATCGGGATCAAGCGCCAAACTCGACGCTTTAGCGCCTGTTAAACAGAGAAGGCTGTGCCTAAGCGCTGAGATCCTGCGCTTAGGCGCCAGTGGCAGTTACTAGACAAGTAAAATCAGTTTTCACGAATTTCAAAGAGGTTTTTGAGGCACCCATTGGCTTAATAGGTGGTTGTAACCACCATGGATGAAAGTTATCATGAAATTTTGAGGCTCCCATTGGCTTAATAGGTGGTTGTAACCACCATGGACAAAAATTATCATGAAAGGATGCATCTCTTTGCAAATACATCGAATCAAGGCACATTTTGAAGAGATTCCAATGCACCTCGTGGAAAATTATAAAAGAAAGAAGAGAGGACTTCAAAAAGAGTCCTAAAAAGGTCCAAAAAAGTGTGAGTCCTGAAAATATTAGCAAGTTTTGAAAGTTCTTCTCTGGGGAGTTAGTTTGGAGAGATTTTCAGGAACCACTTTTTTTTACTTTATCTTTAATTTTGTTTTGAGTGATTGTAACAGAGAAGAGATTCAAAAGAACTTCAAGATTACGGTGGAGGACTTGAGATAAGTTTTTATCTTTTTGTTAGACTAATTTTGGATTTAATTGAAATTTGTTGTCCCTAAATTGGTGATTAAAAAAATATTGTCCTATCAAATGATCTTAGAATTATTTTGCTTAAAAGTGTCTTTACAGTATTCCACTATAAGGTATTCAGGTTTTGAATATGAAAAAAAAAACTTTAAAAACATTGGAAAGATGTTTTAATAGGTTCTTATGCGTTGGTAGATCATTTAAAAAGATATGTATGTCTTGGAAATCAGTATGTAAGCCTTTTTCTTCAAGTGGGCTTGGGCTCAAAGATCTAGATCATGTTGTTGAAAATAATATGAGAAAACTGTGGGTTAAGTTTAGGAAAAAGGAAAAATGAATCTCTCTGGGCTAACTATATGCATCAAAAACACTTTTGCTCTTCCCACCCATCCTGGGTGGAGTGGAAAGTGGGAGACTCTAAAATTTGGAAGTCAATAGTTAAAGCTAGAACTATGGCTAAAAATTCCATTTTTTGGGATATAGGAAAGGGGGATATTTCATTTTGGCATGTTTTATGGCTTAATACTGTTGACTACAATCCATCTTTCATACTTCATTAGTTCTGAATTTTTGAATGATAGAAACTAAAACTTACGCCTTATTAGAGAGTCTGTGGGTGCTAATGCTAAATCATTTTCTACAATCCCTATTTATACCTCTAAAAAAGATGTGCCTCACTTTAAATGTAGGGGCCAAGCTTTTGCTGGAAATCTACCTACCTTAACCTTCATACTTTCAAGGAATGGCAGTGAGGCAGGTCTATCTGGTGCAGGAAGTTATCTCCCTCTATCTTTTTGTTTGGAGACATTTGCATAGCTCTATACCTTATGATTGTTTTTTAAAAATGAAGGGATTAAAAATGGCATCACAAAGTTATTTGTGCAAAATTGAAGAGGAATCTGGTTGGCATTTTTTTTTCATTGTAGTTTCGCTAGATAGGTTTGGTTTGAGGTTGGGCAGCTGCTGGGGGGCTGGTTTATTCATGGTTAGAGTGGATGGGAGGATTGCCTTTGTTGTCGGGAAGAAAACAGGAGAGAGAATATTTCTTTTTTCCTTTATTCCATTCATTGTGCTATGGTTTATATGCTTGGCTAGAAACTCTGCTAAATTTGATGGCTTGTTCACCTATGTTAAAAATACAGCTGTTAATATAATGGCTTATATTAGTAAAGTCCACAGAAGTAAATTCATCTCCTCCTCTCAAACTAACTGTAATACTCCTAGGAAACCAATCCTATTCGGATGGTTGCCTCCGCCCTATTGCTGGATGAAAATAAATATAGATGGCAGGTTAAGAAATGGTGTGTCTGCTGTTGGCGGCATTTTTAGAGATAATGGGGAGCATGTGTGGGCTTCTTCTTTTCCCCTTATTGTGCAAAAGCCCTGTAGAAGCAGAATTATGGGTTATTTTCTTGGTGTGTGGGCTTCTTCTCTTCCCTTTGTTGTGCAAAGCCCCGTAGAAGCAGAATTATGGGTTATTTTCTTGGCATTAACAATTACTGCTGGCCATAACTGATTCTCTATTGTATGTGAATCTAATTTTAAAATGTTGGTGGATATTTTCCTTGGAAAAGTTAAGCCACAGTGGGGTGTACTCAACATTCTGAATAGGATTTGGTTTCTTATTTCCTCTAAAAACCTCATAGTTCAATGGAGTTTTACATATAGAGAGGGTAATAGACCTGTTGATTGCCTTGCTTGAATCAGTCATTTGGAGTTGAAGGTTGGGGTACATCCAAATGCAAGACTTAAAACTCTATTAGTATGTGATCTTCTGGAGATTCCTTTTATCAGAAGTTAAATATTCACTTACTGCTTTTTTTCTAGCCAGAGAATTATGCAATGTGATATATCCTTAAATGCCATATACCCACCTATTTGCTTGTTTCTTTGCAATTTGGCTATATAGGTCTCTTGCTAATTGTTTTCTGATCTCCCGACCTTGGGGTGCTGCTGTGAATGGTGTCTTGCATTCATGACAGCTGTGGAAATCTTATATCCTGTAGGATATTCCATATACTTGGGTGGCGCTGCCTTTTCCCGGGGTTTGTCTTTGCTTGCAGAAGATTTTGTTTGGTGCTAGTACCCCCTGACGTTGGGTGGCTATGGTGTTGACTCTGGCTTATGGCTATTCTATTTCATAATCCTCTGGTTGCTAAATTTGAGATTTCTTTATGGACTTGGGATGATGTCTCTACTGGTATTTGTGATAGAGGTTTCCTTTTGTTTTTTGCATATGATTTTCTTGGTTGGTTGGGGGTTTGTTTTCCTGCTTTCATAATATTTATAGGAGTTGTTTTGAGTGCCACTAGGCTTCTTTTTGGGACACGCACTGCCTCTCAATTTTCCCCGCTGTTCTAGGATGTTCCCTCTGTTTGTTGCTACTAATTTTTTTTTGCTTTATGGTTGCCTCTAATTAATAGTGTCTGGAGCATTTTATTGTAGGATGGGGGATCTGTTGGGTTGTTTGGACCTGCTGCTTTGCCCTAATTCTATTGGTTGTGGATTAGATTCAAGTGAACTTCTCTTCATGTTGCAGCATAAGGATTTTGTGAGCCCTCTATGCATGTTTTAGATTCCAAACTACTGTTATTGACTGAACTTGCTGCTACTTAGGCAAGGGTTTAGAGTAAACTTTGGAGTCTTTTCATATTTATCTATTTTGTGTGTCTTCTGCTATTTATTGAAATTTCTGATTTATAGGCAAAGAGCTAAGAGTATACATTTTGGAGTATACTTGTAAGTTTTTTGAAGACCTTTTTTGTGTGGAGTTATACTGTTAGAGGTGGAAGCCCTATGAGTGTGTATTGTATCGTTTTGGGTTTAGTAGTGGGTATCCACCATCACACCCTCCTCTTACTCCTTTTTTGATGAAATAAAATTACATCTGAATTTCCTTAATATATATATATATATATATATATAAAG